>NW_010584084.1:167314-179256 GCF_000705375.1 Tinamus guttatus | reverse complement strand
TACCCGGGAGCCTATTACCCTGGCTATCCTGGCCAGGCCGGGCAGTTTATCTGCAGCCCGCTCCCTGCGACTCCTCTGAGTCCTGAGATGGAGCAGCAGATGCGGAACATGCAGCAGCAGGAGCTCGGCAAACTCCTCCGCGAGGCTGCGAACCAGGAGCAGCAGCTCAGCAATCTGCTTTCCCGGGACCGCATCAGCCCGGAGGGGCTGGAGAAGATGGCCCAGCTGAGGTTTGTAGCGGAGCAGCGGGTGACTGGGTCATTCCCAGGGTGAACTTCTGCAGGAGCGTTATCCAAAGCACAAGGTCTCCTTGGGGACCCGGCAGACCGGGGGTGCTGGGTCTCCGGGTGATGGGTCGGTGCTGGCTGCTCAGCTTGTGATGTGCTGGAGCTTGGGCTTGTCACGTGCCCAAGGTGGGCAAGTGTCAGAAGAAAACTAGGGGAAGAAGCTGTTCGCCTGGGCTGGGAGCTGAACCAGGGCTGCTTGTGCCTGTGGCACCAGGGACACCTGATCCTGGGGCTCGGGGGCTCTGGGGAGCAGGACGTGTGCCCAGAGCTTCTTGGGTTCTGCTTCCTGGGGCTGCTCCGTGTTGCTCCAGTGCTCTCGTGCCCTTCCCCTGTGTGCTGGCAGAGTTCTGCTTTCTTCCCATTCCCTGGTTATCTGCTTTTTCATTGGCATTGCGGCCTTCGGAGGCTGGCACTGCTGAATTGCTCTTGCGCAGCGTCCTGTGTGTTCTCAGTGCTCCGTGGCAGTAGCAGTGACGGCGTTTTTAAGTTTCGCCCTCGATGCCATTCAGCTCTGACACGCGGTGGTCTCGTGGGAGTAGCCTGGTGATGCCAGCCAGCAAGCAGGAGGTGACACTGGTGCTCCGGAGGGCAGTTAGCTCAGCAGCCGTTTCTACTTGACATCTTCTGTGTTTACTTGTGACTTCTGTGTCTCCAGGGTTCCTCAGAGATGTATCGTGAGAGCTGACTGGCAGCAAATCTAGCAGAGGAGCAGATTTCAGGGCTTCCTTCGTGTTTCATGGACTTGCAGCATAGGTCACAGGGTGGGATGTGACCGTCCTCGAAGCAGCGCTGGAGGTTTCAGCTCATCCTCATGTTGTCCAGCGCATCCGTGGTGCGGTCCCTCTTCCAGGCCCTCATCTTAGGGGCTCTCTAGCTATGCTGGACTTCCCCCTCTCGCATCCCTTTAAGCAGCTTGTCTGCCTGCCCGCAGAGCTGTGTCCTGCATCTTGGGGCGTCCATCTGCAGAAAGGTCTGTAAACCCCTCGGTCGGTGCTTGTGCCACCGAAGGGAACATGGTGACAGGGTGACTGCGTGTGGCCGGGCAGCAGGACAGGCTATGCCCTCCACTTTTGCCCAGCAGCCTGCAATATCCTTCTCTCTTACTCCATCAGGCTTCTCCAGACGCTGCAGCCTGACTTGTCTTTGTACCCTCCACTTTATTCTCTGTTACTGTCTTCTCTGATGCCCAGAGTGTTACAGGGGACAGAGCAGTATCTGCTGAGGATGCCCTTGTCACGAGCTGTCCCCAGGACTGGGCAGCTGTTTCTAGCCTGCCTGGCTCGGGACAGGAATTTTGCTCCGCGCTCTGGGCAAGGCTGTAAGTTGCTGGCGAAGAGCATGTGATTTCTTCTACTTGGAGACTTTATTTGCTTCAGGTGTAACGTTCTCAGCCTCTGCTCATCTTTAGAAAGCAGCAGCGTTGGCCCGTTACTGCCAGAGGAAGCAGGCTCTCAGTTTTGGGTATTAGCTGAGCTGAAGGGAGGTGGGTTTCGTTCCAGCGGCAGGAGCTCTCCTGCCCTCTGGTTCTCTGTGAGCTCATTCCTGCCCTTTGTAACCGGCTTTGGGCTTGGGAGGAGCAGAGGCTGGTGCTCAAGCAGAAGTGGATGAGGCTGTTTTGGCAGTTTGCTGCCCTGTGCTGGTGTCTAGAGACACCTGTGCCCTCATGATCCCGGTGACAGAGCAGGATGTCCTTGCCCTTTGCCTGAAGAAAAGGGAGATGCTCCTTTCAGGTTTGCTTCCCTGGGCAGGAAGGGTGCGTGTTTGCAATCGCCTCCATCTCCCTCTCTCTAGGACACATGTGGAAATACGGATTCGCTTTCGGAGCGCGTGCCGGGTGGCTCCGCACGTGTTCCCTGCAGCTGGGGCCGGGGCCGGGCGGCTGCTGCTGTGCTGACTCTGTGTGTCTGTCTAGGGTGGAGATGCTGCAGCTCTACGAGCGGTGCATCCTCATGGATATCGAGTTCTCCGACACCCAGAACGTGGACCAGCTGCTGTGGAAAAACGCCTTCTACCAGGTGATCGAGAAATTCCGGCAGCTCCTCAAGGACCCGCTGGGGGAAAATGGTCAAGAAATTCGTAACAAACTCCTCCAGCTTCTGGATGAGGTACGAAGAGAAATGTGTCTCCAAACCCTCTTCAAGCTTTGGGTGGGTTTGTCTAGTGTTGGCAGAGCTGGGTGACCAGCCCCCTGCCATCCTCCATGTGCCTTATGCATTGGTTGTATGAGGGGGATGCTCAGGTGAGTTGAGTATGGGTAGTGTTCCAAGTGTAGGTGGACATTTGTTACTATTTAAACCAGGCTTGTTTTGGCATGTTCTGTATTGATTAGAAATTGGTTTAGGCTAAAATGAAATAAACTTTCTAAAGTGGAAATAAAAATGGAGGTGTTTGTGCCACCATGGTCAAATTTACTTTAAACTTGTTCTGTTGGCCTATGCATCTCAACTTCTTTGCCATATGTAGGCCAACAGATCTGAAAGGAAATGTTTCACAAAGTTGTGTTGTTGGGAAGGGAGTGCTGGAGGGCTTTAGTCTAATCTGCTTCAAATAGGACTATGGCTAATACTCTATCAGGTCTATTTTGACTTTATTTAGCTAAGTCTTGGAAACCTCCAAGGAAAGAGAATCCCTGACCTCTTTGCCTTTTTCTGAAGAGAAACAGCCCAAAACTCAGGGAGAAGTGCCTTTTTTCCCTTGCATGTGGCAGGATGGTGTGGTGATATTGCTCTCATCATCAGAAATATCATAATTACCAAGTGTGTGGCTGTTTTACAGGGCACTTCCTTTTTTGATGGCCTGCTCCAGAAGCTGCAGGTGTCATACCAGTTCAAGCTGGAGGACTACATGGATGGCATGGCCATCCGGAGTAAACCCCTGCGGAAAATGGTAGGTGGCTCCTTCCTGAAGACATCTCATCCCGTTTTTCACGCTAAGCTCCCAACTCGTGTGCTGTCCTAGCCGAGAGGTGGGCAGCTGTGCTCCAAGCAGATACCCATGTGTCTGCAGGGGACCTTTCCCAGCTGTTAGAGACATTAACTGTCCCGGTTCACATTTCTTGTCAAGGAGTCTTTTCACACACCAGTTCTGTCACCTGGGCTCATGTACCTGGTTCCGGTGACCCGGGCTAGCGAAGGGAAGGAAGAGTATAAAGGTACCCTATTTTTTGCCTTAGATATTGAACATCTATTTCTGTCCTTATAATCCAGAACAGCAGAGAAGGAAAGCAAACAGTTGTGCTGTCTCCACGATGCTGGACAGTGTATTGCCTAAGTGGCTATTGCAGTGTGAGGGACAGCTGGGAAAGGGTATTTTAGTCCAGCTCCATTCCGAGCAGGGACACGTCTAGCTACAGCTGTCATGTTCAGGGAGCTCATGGTCTGGATGAGCTAGGAAGTTCTCATATCATGTGCTGAATGTTCCTGTGTCCCCAGGTGAAGTACGCGCTCATCAGTGCTCAGAGGTGCATGATTTGTCAGGGGGACATTTGCCGATACCGAGAGCAAGCGAACGACACGGCCAACTACGGGAAAGCACGCAGGTACCGTGGCCTGAGCACGGCTGCTCCTCTGTTTAGCTACAAGGGATGCAGCTCACTTCGGGTTTAAACTTGCCTCTTGCTAAAGGAGTGTTTCCATACCCCTTTATTTTATCCTGGTCATGTGAGACTGTAAGATGTAGATGTGTAATTGTCTGTCCTAGAAAGCAAGCCAGCAATTGTAGTCTTCCTCCATCACCCTATGTGGTCCTGTGCTGATCCTGTGGCAGATTAGCCGTATTAAAAAAGCTGCTTGTTGGTGGCTTTACAGTTAGGAAAGGTTTCCATATCCATCTGTCCGTGCTCTGACAGCCTGAGGAATTTTGGGCACTTGTTCTTTCCTCTCACTCTTGTTTTGTCTAGTCCTTTTTTTCTGAAGCCGGGCAGAGTGTTGGTTTCTGTAGCGGATGGAGCAAAGAGTGGGGAGGAAAGTGAGCCTTGGGGAGCAGAGCAGGTAAAGCTGCTGCATTTGGGGCCTGCAGACATTGTGGAGTCTGTTAGTGTCTCCAGGTGCTGCAGAGAACTTGTTCAGCTCAGTGGCCTGTCTGAACAGTGTCAATAGATGTGTGTGGCATAATGTAAGCTGAAAAATAGATAGGAAAACTGAGGAAAAAGAGAGGGAGGGAGGGAAAAAGAGGGATGAATCGACTGCCGCTGAACGGACGTCCCTTCCCTTAGGGTGACTTAGTATCCTGCAGATATTGGAAATGAGATAAACAACCAAGAAGATTTGGTGCCAGCTGCCGTGGAGTTAAAAAGCAGATGGGAAGACAAATAGTCTGTCCTGTGTGCCCTAGGCTGCCTTGGGGACAGTGATTGCTGGCTCTGGCTAAATGCTTGTGTTCAGGCTGAGCCAAGACAAGTTCTTCCTCCAGATGCATCTGCCAGTTTTCCTTGTCCCAGGGACCTGGCGTGGGTTCTGCACCCTCTCACAGGCAGATGGCACTTGTGCAAAGGGCCTGGTCCCCGCAGGGCTGCCCGTGCTGTGGGGGGAATCCTGTACCCCTAACAGTGGCCAGGGGTTTTGATGTCCTTTCCGTAACTTCTCCTGATTCTTCCCTTCCTCAGCTGGTACCTGAAGGCTCAGCAAATTGCTCCCAAAAACGGCCGCCCCTACAACCAGCTGGCGCTGCTGGCCATCTACACGGTAAGATACTCGTGACACCAGGATGCAGCAGGGATAGGGAAAGCCCTCCAGGACGGTTTGGAGAGTCCAGCTGGTGGAGAAACACACTGCTTAAGGCAACGCGTGAAGATGATTTAATTGCAGGGAAAGGAGGAAAAAAAATAAAGGAAAAGCTGTTGGCAGGGTGGGCTCTGTGGATTGTAGGTGTTGCGGGTGCTGGCAGGTTCGTTACGTGGTGAAGGACTCTGTGTTTGGTAGAAGTTTGGGGACTGTGCTGGAGGCTGTTGGGACTGCTGTGGCATCCAGAGGGCCAGCAGAAGGAGGTGCCTTATCACAGTGTGCTCTGCAGGCAGCCTGTGGTGGGGAGAGTGCAGAGAGGTTGCTCCAGTGTGAGAGGATTGAGCCCAGTGGCAGGGTGAGATGAGGACAGCATCCTGCACTGCCACTGGCAGGAGTCTGGCAAGGTCTTCAGTCTGCCTGGACCTCTGCTTTTTGTAAAACTTAGAGCAGTCATTTCTTATTCATAGCGCTGTTGAAAAGAGTCAAAAAGCCCCAAAGCGCCCTCAGTTCAGTATCTTTTACTGTCACCCCTTGCTGTGATGTTTGCTGATGGACCGGGTTGTTGGTCTGAGGCCAGAGCAAGTGTGCAGGCTGCTGTGTCATCTGCAGGGTGCTCCTAACCCTGCCAAAATGCTGCTGCTCTGCCACCGTGCAGGTACTTGTGAAGCTGGGGAGAGAGTCCAAGGCCCTGCTTGTCCGCAGGGCTGCTCTTACCCCGAATGTCTTTCTGTCCCAGGCAGATATATTGAAGGAGAGGGAAGGTGAAGTGTGTGGGGGCTTGGCCAAATGCTCCGGAATAAGGGCCGGATTCTGGTTGTGTTTTTGCAGCGGAGGAAGCTGGATGCCGTCTACTACTACATGCGCAGCCTGGCCGCTAGCAACCCCATCCTCACGGCCAAGGAGAGCCTCATGAGCCTGTTTGAAGAGACGAAGCGCAAGGTGAGTCTTGGAGCTGAGCTGGGTGCTGCAGCTGCCTGCGCTGCCTCTTCTGTGCTGCAGAGCTGTGATCCAGAGCAGAGGCTTTGGATGTGGAGTCACTGCTGATCTAGTTCTGAGAAATCCGCTTTGGGAGTCAGAGGAGATGCCCGGCTTTGAAATGATGGTTCCTCTCTGCATCTCCTCAAAGTTGTTTATGTTTTTGGGGGACAGTGGAACCTCTTGTTTCTGGGTCACTGTAACCCAACCAGGCTCTGCAAGAGCTTACTGTGTTTTGGAGGGTGGCTTTGGCATGGTCATCACCTCATCCCACAGATGCCCCTGTGAGCAAGAGAGGCTGAAATCCCTCTGTGCCTTAGAGGGTCACCCCAAATAAAAGCTTCAGCATGTTGGCTCACACTGCTGGGACTGGACATTGCCTTTCTTGATTCAGGGCAATCAAAAAAGCTCAAAAAAACCTCTCACCTGCACTAATCTATAGTGTCAGAAGTCAAATTTACAGACCTTGCAGTGGGTTGGTGTAGTTTGTAAGCTGGAGGAAGGCTCTTTGTAAATGAAACAACTCATTTTCCGTGAATTTTGATCCCTTGGGGGGGCTCTGAATCTGTCCTATCTGCACAGGCTGAGCAGCTGGAGCAGAAGAAGCATCAGGTGCTGGAGCTGAGCCCCAGCTGCCGGGGAAAGGGCAAGAAGTCCACGTTCCGACAAGTCGGAGATGATGCCACGCGGCTGGAGATCTGGATTCATCCCTCCCACCCCCGCTCCTCCCAGGGCCACGAGTCCGGCAGGGATTCTGAGCAGGACAACGGTCTTGGGAACCTCAGCCCCAGCGACGTGAGTACTGCAGGACGCGGCGGTTGGCTTTGGTGTCATGTGTTTGGAATGCAGTTGAATGACACTGGATCTGTTTTGCTTTCCTGTTGCTAAATTTTCCAGTGTTTTGGCTTCTCCTATGGGAGCTGTGCCTGGGTCAGGCTGAAGAGCTGGTGACCTCGTGCCTCTCATGTTTAAAGCATGTTATTACCATCCCTTTCTTGGCAGCACATGCTGGTGCGGCTGATATGGAATAGGGAAGGCACAAACAGAAGATGCAGTGAAATGCGTTGCTGAAGGCTCTGACTTGGGTGAGGTTGCTGGTGGGAAATGAGGTCAGGTGCTGAAGAGCAGAGTTCACAGCGATTCCGGGAGCTCTGAGGCTTGCTCTGCAAATGGGTCACTTGTGCCGATGCCAGATGACTGGAGGTTTGCACTGGGAATATGAAAACGATGGTTTTAATTTCCAGTGTAGGTGTAATGTTTGCATTGTTGGTATTTCCTCTTAGACTGCAAGGAAAAAAAAAACTTTCTAAACTACTTCCTTTCGTCTGCAAGGCGTAAAAAATAAGACTAACAGCATCTCTCATCTGTTGAAGCTGTGTACCTTGCAAGAGGAGCCCCAGTGGGCTCTGTGAGGCACGGGAATGCAGGCGGAGGCAGCCCTTGGTTGGGAGCTCATCCTCTAGGAATCCTCGCACTGTTTTGGCACATGCAGCCTGTGAGGGAACTTGCCAGGGAGCTCTGGGCTGCCTGTCCTAAAATGGCTGTTAGGGATGTAAGTTTAGCAGGACTGGGAACTTCTCCGCATCCTGCAGGGCCCAGAGCTTCTTGGAGATTATTGCACTTTTGTAACTAGCTTGTGACTTCAGCTGGGTGGAACTGGGCTGAAGTCTTAAGGTTTTGGAAGTGAAGCTCTGGCACATCATTGCCGTAGCATTTTTGAGATGTTACTGCCCTCGATTGTTTTCCCTTCTCCTCAGCTTCTCTTCTGGGAGACCTTTGCTCCCTCGGCAGTGCTGAAAGGAGCGTGTACCAAGCCGGAGCCCCTGTAAATCATTGATGAAGATGGTTTGACATCAGATGCTGCTGTTTTGAGGCACATGTACAGCCCTCCAGTGTGAGGTAGTTTATCTGCTGGCAGAGCTGGAGGCAGTAGCAGCTTGTTGTTCCCAGTGCAGTGATGTTTGCTAGAGCTTGCCCTGCTCTGCTTGTGGAGGAGCGCTGCTCTCTGAGTGCAGGTTTTAAGGTCTCTGGGCTCTAAGGCCCAGCCTTAGTCCGGGATTCCTCATCTGCTCCAAAAGCTGCTTTGGAGAAACCTTTCTCCTCTGACCAACATGCTCAGAAATGCAGCAGCAAAAGAGATGCCGGCCTGAGGGTGCAGGAGGCTTCTCCCCGAGCTGCCGGTGTGCTGCAGCGTGCTGCCCTTGCCTGCGTTAGCTGCAGCGCGACCGCGGCGCTGAACTGCTCCGGAGTAAAAATAACCACGCGAAAAAGAAACTGGAAGTCGCTGTCGCTGTCCAGGTTTCCGAGCTGCGGCCTTGCAGTGACAGGGGCTCCTGGCGGGCCGCGGGAGCCGAGCAGCCGGGTCCTGCCGCTGTGTGGCACTGTTTGGCCTCCGAAGGGCCCTGCCTGCGCCCGGCAGCCGCCGTGGAAGGGAGCAGCGCGGCTCCCAGGGGGACGTGTTCCCCTCCTGACGTGGCATTTGAAGGAACTGGCTCTCAACTGGTGCGTTGTCTGCCTGGTTCCTTCCCTGTCAGCTTTAGCTGCTGAAAAACACCGAGACGAGCCTGTCTGTGCTGACAGCTCTGTGGGAAGCTTCTTGGGCATCAGGCTTTATGGTGACTGTTTCAGGGCCAGAGAAGGGAATTTTACAGGGTACAATGGGAAGGCACCTGCTTTCAGGAGCAGTTGTAACACCTATATAGAGCCAAACAGCTCGGGACATGAACAGGGCAGAGATGCAGGAGAGAGACCCTTGAACCATTCATACAGAAGCTGCTGCTTCAGGTCCAGCCCAAGCCAAAGGTGATGGACGTGTTTTTCCTGTGGATGAACTGGCCGTTTGGTAGACAGCACGGAATGGGATTGGGAGGATTTCCGTTCCCGGTGGTCAGTTCCTCCCTGGCGAAGGGCACGAGCTGCCGGTGCCGCGTTGCAGCCCTCTCGGCAGGGCTGAACGGGCCCCCCCGGGACCGGCCGAGCTGCAGATCTGCAATTTGCAGCGTGCAAACGTGTGCTGCTCTGCACTCACTTGCACTTCCTTTCTCCGTGCTGGCTGTAACACAGAGCTCGGTGCTTTCTTTCCAGGTCAGGCAGCAGCTGCACGCAGTTACTGCGATGGGGAGGCTGCAGGAGCCAGGCCCTGCTCTAGGTGTTGCTGTGACAAGCAGGGGTGACACGCGGTGCTGGTAGTTTGCCTTGGCACTGTATGTGTAGGTAGAGTTTTGGCATAGCTGCTTCTTCCACTGTTTTCTACATCCTGTTTTCCAGGAAGACACAGAATTCCAGGAATGCACCATCTGTCCACACCAAGGAGCATGCCTCTGCTTTTGGCCCCTTTGTCAATGATTGAATTTGGCACTGCTGGCATGGAGGGCATCCTCTGTCGTTGGCACTGTTTCAAAACAGTCCGCAGAAGTATTTGGGTTGCAGCCTGCCCTTTTAGGGCTGTGTCCGTTGTGCCTGGAGCCTTTTGGGGTTTCATTCTGTGAATTTTTTTAGCTGTGCTCTGCGGTCTCCTGTCCGTTGACTGTTTCCAGGCGTGCAATGATGTGAAAGCGCGGGCTGCCCTGGTTACCTGACAACATTAGGTGGCTTTGGGTAGGATTCCAATAAGAACTTCTCACCCCCTCCAGGAAAAAAAAAAAATCAATGAGCAGCTCTTTTTTCTTTAAAAAGGCACTGGGGTGGCAAAGTGAGCTGAAGAGCTGGGTCCTATTTCTTCTCTGCCAGTGGTTTCATTTGCCTTGGGTCTATATTGATCTTAAATCTGATAGTACTGTATGCAGCTTACTGTGCAGGCTGTGAATTGGTAAAGTAAACAGGGCAAACGTGCTGTCAATCTCTTGAGAAAGTGTTAATATTACACTGAGCTTGAGATTTTAATCACCCCTGTCAGGAAATGCTGAGTTACGGTTCCCACAGTCGCTCTTGCCCTGCTGCCCGCGCTCTGCTGCAGACACTTCCGTGTGCTATCGCGCCGCGCGTTCCCGGCGGGAGAGCGCTCCGGAGCACTACGATTAGGGAAGAGAGGCTCTCCCTTGGCACTCCGGTAATTAAATAACGCTTCTCTGCAAATGTCTGAATGCTTTATAATCATTAGAGAATTAAGCCTCGCAGACCTGTGAGAGGTCAATCCAGCAGAGCGATCAGACTTTTGGTTCGGCCACCCGAAAGCACTTTGGAAAGCTAAAACCAGAATCAAGCTCTCTGCCTACAGAAGCTTTCCCATTTCCACTAGGCCTGTTGGTTAGGGACAGGGTTGTTGCATTTGCCTGACTCTGCATGGAGCAGGACCCCTGCAACAGGGCAGGAATTCTGGTGGGATCGTTAGATTGTGTAAAGAAATTGAGGTTAAAACTTGCTCTAGCTTCACAGCTATCTTCTCAGCAATGGGAAGCATGGACAGTGCATCACTGTTTCCACAGGGGAGCAGTTAATGTCACCAGGACTTCTGCCAGCAGAACAGGAGAACAAGGTCCCCTCTGTAGGCTGAACCTACAGAGGTTCTTACCTTTATGTTCCCGCTTTGCCACCTACTGTGCTCTTCCATGGAAGACTGTTGCGCAAACAAGTGTCATTCCCTACTGCCAAGGAGGGATTGAGCACGTGGGGACGTGCCCAAGGGTGGCAATGCTGCAAGCAACGTGCACCTTTGGGTGCTTGTGCTCTTTCAGGTGAGAAGTGCGACCCTCTTTTGGACCCGACGCTCTCTGTTTCTCCCAGGTCTTAGGAAATCCCATCATTGAGGGCACAGGGCACTGGTCCCACTCGGTAGTGTGGGGACACTCTCCTCACAAAGCAGGGGTCTTGTCCTGCTTCCTTTTCCCCAGCTCCGTGCGGATGCAGCTCACTTGGGGGTTGTTCAGCAGCGCCTGCTCGGGACTGTCTCCCCAACCAGCTGTGACTTCTTTTCTCTCCAAGATGATTATCTCATCTTGGAGAGAAAGAGTTCCCAGCGTCTATCCAAGGGTTCCCAAGAGTTCTCAGCTTCTATCTTGGTCAATCCTTCCCCCCTGCTTAGTTTTATTTCTTACATCACAGTGCTGCAGGGGCACCACTTATATCTCCCCCCGGCAAGGTGGAAAGTGGCACTTTGGTGACTGCTGGAGCAGCCAGGTGCCACCTTGGTGGCAGGCTTGTGTCCTTGGTGGGAACAGGGTCACTGTCCTGGTCGGCTCCTGCCTCTTTCACATCCGTTTCTCCCGGCTGTTTGTTGGTTCTGCTCTGTGTGCTTGTTCCTCTTGGGCAGCAGCCACTCGGGTGGCTTTGGTGGCTCCTGTGTCTAGCTGGCTCCAGGTGGGGTCCCTTTTCCCCTGGGGGAGCTGTCCCAGGGGTTGTGTGTGTGGAGACGGCTGCTCCCAGGGAGCAGTGGGATGAAGCCTCAGGGATGAGACCTCACGGGGGCTTCAGCACCGTGTGTGGATGTCCCACAGGGGTGCCCCGCGCGTGGCGCTGGCCCATTGTGCTCCCACCCATCCCCATCCCGGAGCCCTTTTCCCTTATGTGGGACTAGAAACAAGGGACAGGCCCAAGCGGGAATGCAGCACCAGGACAGCCCCGCTTTCCCATCCGGCATGTGGAAGCTGCTTGGGAAGCTGCTGGGATCGGAGGCGCCTGTGCCCAGGCTGCAGCCGGGCGGATGGAGCTGCCGCGCTCCCGGGGCGCTGCTCGTGCTGCAGGGACACGAGCTCGGGTGTTCCTCCACGCAGCTCCTGTGGTGAGTCCCTGCTGACAGACCTACCAGCTTTCCCCGTTTCCTGCCTCCGGGGATAGCAAAGTGCCTGGGATGATCCCATAGGGACGTGCGGGCTGCCTCCCT
The DNA here is from genome assembly GCF_000705375.1 of Tinamus guttatus. The sequence continues at coordinate 167,455 of NW_010584084.1, read as the reverse complement.
TCCCCTCGCCACCCCGCGCTGCCCCGGAGCCCTCCGGCCTGCGCTGACTGCTGGCTCCTCGCAGCGATTCTATTCCCAACGTTCCGTTCCCCCCGGATATCGGGAGGCCTGGAGAGCCGGCAGGGCCTGCCGCCGCCCCCC
>NW_010584084.1:154736-167145 GCF_000705375.1 Tinamus guttatus | reverse complement strand
CCACGTTGCCTCGTGTTCCACCTGTATCTCGGCGGTGCCGCGATCCGCTCCCACCGAACGAGCCCGAGAGCTCCCCGGGGTGGGAGGGCAGCGCCGGCAGCCGCCCGTCCCCTGCTCCCCGCGTGGAAAAGCGGCGGGAGATGCCGGATCCTTGACTCGTGTGCCCAAAGCAGGGCTGGATGGGGAGGAACGCGGAGCTCTCCCGCCCCGGCAGCCTCCCTTCCTCACCCTGCAAGCTTGCAGGAAGCAGTCGGGTTCGGTTACTCATTTGGGGAGGTCAGGACCAGGTCTATTTTTTTCCCTTTGTGTTTAGGAAACGGTTTACAGCCCGTGCGAGCGCAGGGGAGCAGGTGGCGTGCGAAGAGGCTGCTCAGCCCCTTTGCTGCTGGACTCACCATAATTCTCTGCCCTGCCTCCTTTTCTGCAGCCCCTCTTTTGGTTGGCAGCGCGCGCGCCTCTGAGCGCGTCCCCAGCCTGCAAACCCTCCCCGCCTCCCTGCGTGACCTCGGTCACCAAACCACCTTGGGGCTTTATTTTTACTCTAGCCGTTTAGTTTCGCGTGGTAGGGCTGGTTTCTTTCCCCTAACAGAGAGAAGCCTCCTCTGGGGAGGAAGTCAAGAGTGCCAGGCTGCAGTTGAAGCTGGTTACACACTAAAACCACACTCCTAGCCTCTCTGGGCTTGAGACGTGACATTCAGCCATGCACTAGCCCTGGCTTTTCTGCCCACCACTTGTTCACCCTCCTATGTTCACACCTATTTTTTTTAACTGTATTTTTTTTCTTCAAAACGCTGGCAAAATCCTCCTCTGCTGCAGTTCCTGCACTAGAAACCCCACCGGAGATGCTCCGAATCCTTGTTTGGACCCTTGATGTCCAGTCGTTACTGCTCTGCAAAGCTCATCCGTGATGCTGCCCTGCTCTACCTGCCGCAGCTCCCTGGAGCCCGCGGCGCCGGTGAGCGGTACCGCACGTGTCCCCAGACCCGGCACGACGCTTTCCAGCACAGCTCGACCTTTGTCACTACCCGGAAAGTGGCGGCTGAGCCATCGATGAGAGTTTCCAGAAGTTGCTGTTATTTTTTTCTTTTTAGACTGTGCTGGTGGTTTTTATTTAGCTGTGAAGAACCAGGCAGGGACTAACGTAGCTTGGAGGGGAGAGACACTGACATGTTCCCCTTCCGGTAACAGGCATCTGGTGCTAACGTGTTTCAAAGCATCGTGGTGGATTGGAGCTAGGAACGCTCCAAGGACATCGATGACTTGGGCCTGCACGAGGGGCTCTGCTCTATCCCAGGGCTCTGAGAGGCTGTGCTGAGGGGGGCAAGGCCTCAATTTGAACAAGCTTTTCATACTCTAAACCCAAGTACAATCATCCAGCAACCGCCTTTCCCTGTCATACTCTTTCCTCATTTCCTCTCCTGCTGGTGCTGATCAGCCCGGGATTTGTGTGTAACCAAACCCCCTCCTGCTGCTGCACATTAGTCCTTCCTCATGGCAGCGGGTTTGCTGATCCGGGCGCTGCACCGCGGTGCGGGAGGGAGAGTTTGCAGCTCAGACAGGAGAGCTGCAGAAATTGGCAGTGCTGGTAGAGGAAGTAAAATGTCTAATAGCAGGGTTGGGAAATTTCCCAGAGCAGGGTGAAGGCTGTTAGCCTGATTTCTCTGGAGCTTTTTATGTTAGTCTAACCTTGGTCTCTGTCTGAACTTGGCCCAGTCCAACTTTTTCTCCTATGTGCTTTTTGGGATGGCACCTCTTATTCCACAGCCAAAACAATGATTTCTGCCCTGGGGAATGGGCAGTGTTTATTTCTTTTTTCAGTGTTGAATGAGCAGTTTCCAGACAGGTTTCATATGCACCGTGGAGGTGGGTACTAGGAAAGAAATTTCCTTCCGGAGGAGCAGGGAGTGGAACCTGCTCGAATCTGTGTCATTTCCTCTGTCCTTGGCTCTACTCTTCCTCCCCAGCAGCTTTTGTTGCCGCGCGATTGGAAGCGGGGAGGGAGATGCCTTAATGCCCGGCGTGAACCGTCCGTATGGAAGCGGAGGCTCTGGAATTACCCCGCGAACGCAGCGGGGTGGCAGTGCTCCCCCTTCTCAGGGGACTTCTCCTGCTTGTGCAGAGCTGTGCTGAGCGTGACCGCTGCCATCCCCGCTCGTGACATGTCTGGGAGCACAGGAGCACGAAGAGAGGCAGTAATAATAATAATAATAATAGTGTCCTTCTGGAAGGCTCTGTCCCTGCTCTGCTTATTGCCCAATATCTTCTCTGTTGGCTTTTCTTCTGCCTTCCTAAGCCTTGCAGGGTTAGCTCTCTCCAGTTATTTTCCTTCCTTAATTTCTTTGTTCCTCTTTGCAGTTCTGATTACAGGCAAGTAAGGACTAGAGGCCTCGCATCCCTCCTTGCACGCTTGACCCCACAAGCGATGCGCGCCGTGGTGCTGAAGGCGGCTGACAACGCGCTGGGCTCTGGTAACAGCCATCTCTTATGGCCAGAGCTCCTCACGCGTTGCTCGGTGTCGGTTTTCTGCCTTGGGGAAGGCATGTTCTTCGCTCCAGGCAAGGATGGGTTTGGGTTTTAGCTGCTCTTCGCTGCTTGGAGCTGCATCAGTGCAAAACCCGCGGCCGGCCGTACCTGGTGGACAAGGAGCGTCTCCGTCCCATCATTCTTCTTTCAGCACTTAACCAGATGCAGCCTCAGAGTGGAGCATGTGTCCTAAACGACCTGCAGCACCAAAGCCAATTTGTGAAAAGTTGTGTGCTGAAAGTTAACTTGATATCTCAGCTGAGGACTCTCTCTGGCGTGTTTGCATAGATTCATCGAGTTTATGGCCAGCAGGGACCATTAGATCATCTAGTCTGATCTCCGGGATATCACAGGTACTTAAATTTCGCCCCGCTACTCCTGTATGAAGCCAAATAACTTGTGTTTGGCTAAAGCAAAACTTCCAGAAAGGCATCCAGTCTTGAGAATCCACCCTTTTCCTGGGAAGTTTGTTCCAGGGATAATTGCACTGGTTCTGAAACCTTTGTGCATTATTTCCACCGTGAAAGTTTCTCACTTGTTCTCTTATATTCTGCTAGTGTAAAGAGCTTTAAATACCACGGAGGCACTTTGCACTTGCAATCAAATCACCTCCCAGTCTTTTTGATACACTAAACAGATTGAGCTGTTTAAGTTTTTCACGGCAAGCCATCATTTCTAGCCTTTGAATCACTTTTATGGCCGTTTTCTGGACTCTTTCCAATGTTTCAGCATCCTTTTAAATATCCGGGCACTAGAACTGAACGCAGTATTTCAGTGTCAGTCTCGTAGCTCTGTATACAGCGCTGGCAAGTGCTGTCCTGTGCCTGCTCCCTGCTTGTACCTGCAAGAGATGCATTAACCCTTTTGACCAGGCCTCCCCCTGCGAGTGCAGCCACCGGAATCCCTAGAGCCTCTGCTTGGGGTGAAGCCCTGGGGACTTAATCCGCACGATCCCGGATACATAACAGCACATCTAGTGTAGGAAAAGCACATTTTGAACTGATCATTGTTACCTCACTGCATATGGCTCATTCCATCTTCATCTCGGAGGCAGTGTGTCGACAGAATTTATTTTCAGTTCGTTGCTGAAGATACTGCTAGCCCCTCTGCACCAACCTCTTTTCAGCTCAATGAGAGTTCTCTAAAGACTGCTGCTTTTTAAGATGTGTTTAAGTTTAATTTATTTTTCAGGAATGTTGCATGTTGCTAATTTAAATGCTTCGCAAGTGTCTTGGTATATTTATATGCATGTGATTTCTTTTTCAACCAAACTTGTAATTTATTTGACCTGTTTTTCATAAACAGAAAGCTTTTATTAAATAAGTATAGTTATAGATCAGACATTTGTTTCAGAGCCAATGTAGTCTCCACTGCCTGATTTTAGTTTACTAAAGTGCACAGTTTTCTTGCCCACATTTCTCATCTCATCTGTCTGCTGCAGAAATGAAAGGAAAAATCAGAAGGTCGGTGTTTTAGTGAGGAACTTCCCGAATGCCTCTTTTTTCTTGCTGAAATACTGGCTTGTAACTTCTTATAGTCGTGAGATATATTCAGGAGTCTTAGCATTTGCAGGCCAGAAGACTGGGAAGCTGCACGAGTGCCTGAAGTTCTCTTTAGCTGTAGGTGAAATTTGTATGTCTTGAGCCCGCAATACTCCAGGATTCCCTCTTTCTTCTGCAATGTGTCCAACTGGATTTTACATTTGTGTAGTGCCTCACGTGAAGCATCAGGATTCCCGCCGGAATTGCTTCTGGACAAGGGAAATCAATCCAGTTCTGGGCAGGACGTTGTAACAGAAACCCGTGGTAGGTTATTTAGCAGGGAGCAGCAAGGTGAGCTCCATGTCCACTCATGGCTGCAGGTAACACGTGGAGAGCAATGATTATGGTAATTTATCCACAACGCTGTGGGCATTCTTTAAATCCTGCAAATGATGAACATGATTTTAACAGCTTCTTTGTCTCCTCTCCCTTATGCAGCCATTTGTGCAAAACATTTTCCACCAGCTCTTTACCCGTAAGAGAAAAGATCTCCTAGTATCTTGCCAGTTAAGCCAACTGCAGCATCACGGGTTTTCCCAGAAACTTTTTATCACGGCTAGGTCTTATTTGGAAAACACCAGCCAGGCTCGTGCTTTGCATGCTTGGGATAGCATGGGATAAAGGCTTGGACTTGTAGGACATCTCTGGGAGAGGTAGAGAACTGTTGAGCCGAGTCTGTGCCGCTCTGGAGGAGCTGCCTGCGGAAAACAGGAACCATCCTTATGGAGACCGTGGCATGGTTTGGGTGTCTGCGTGTCTTTTCACCCCATCCCCAGCAAGGAGACCATGCCTGGAAAAGCCTGGCTGACCAAGAAACCCTAAAGATATTTGGGATGAGTGTGGTACGTGTTCTGGAGCAGAGCCGTGTGGCTTTGTGGTCTGTATCCCAACCCCTTGTCACTGAGGATACCCCCAGACTTTGGAGAATGTCCTGCTGCGCTCCAGCCCCTTCCACTCTGGTGGAGACAGCTCATTCGTTACAGACGGTCTTGCATCTGGTCTCTTGATTAATGGACTTGTCTTTTGCAGCCTATTTTGACTCTGACACTGCTTTCTGCTCCACAGATGCTTTGCTGATGTTGAAGAAAGTTTGCCTTGCTTGATAAAGACCAGATCCTGAAATTTACTTCCAAACCTGAAGTAACAATTTTTAACTTGAAATGGTTTTTCCCCAGGAGTCGCCGCTCCAGAATCCTTCCCTTATTTGGTGCCTCCTTCACAGCTGGGGCTGATGCTCAGGTGCCAAAGCTCTGTGCGCTCGTCGCCCCGAGCCAAATGGACGCGCGCGGGGTCCAAGCGCGGCAGCTCCGCTGGGGCCGGCCCTGCTGGTGCCGCTGCTGTGCGCCCTGGTGGGCTTCCCTGTGTCATGGTACGGCGTTTTCAGCCCATTTTGGCCAACGTGCAGTCCCTCAAGGTTGGGTCTCGCTTTCTTTTCTGGCTCCAGACCCGGCAAACCTTCCCCGGTGCCGTCCGCCTGCCCCGTTCCGTGTGTCAGGGCCTCCTCCCCGCGGCCTCCCTCGGATCAGAGCCGGCTGCTCCGGCACCGTCGCCATCCCCGCTCGGCCTCACCGTGAGCGCTTGTTAGTCACTGTTGACTCCTTCCATGGTAACGAATCCCGTTGGGGTGACGGTGCGAGCGCTCCCCGCGCAGCGGCGAGCCGCTTCCTCTGCTGAGGTTGCCTCTTCCCAGGTGGATTTAGTCTGTCTGCACTTGCTGACTCATGACAGCCGAAACAGCTGTTTTCAGCTCCAGGCACTACTGTGTGCAGGGACCCCTTCTTCTTCTTGACAGCTGGTTTGTTTTTATAACTAATGCCTTCACTACGCGCTCATATCGGTGATGCCCGCCTTGCGACCGGGAGCGCCCAGGGCCCTGCCGTGACACGGCCCCGTGGCTGGAGCACCCTGGCTTGGTGGGCTCTTCCCTACCAGAAGACAAGATCCCCACTGGCGCTGCCGGACTTGATGCCGCACGCGGGGGATCGGCCTGCGGATCAACCTTCCAGGTGCTGCTCTCAGGAAGCCTCTGCAGGGACCCTCCGTCGGAGGCTCCGAGCGGAGCGGAGGAGCTGCGGTCCCGTCGATGGGCAGGTTAGCAGGGCTTTGGGGAAGAGCTCAATGCCCCCGTGTGAACGCACAGGAGCAGGTGCCGGCGCTTCCTCCCCGGCGCGGTGGAAGCCGCCGTTTCCCTTGCGCTCGGCGGCAGGAGCAGGGAGGGCTCCCAGCGCCCGGTGGCAGGTGAGTCACTGCGGGCAGAGTCATTCAGAGAGCGGCCCCAGTCAAAGCGACCCGTGGCCTTAGCGTGAACTCGGAGATGAAAGGTCCAAAGGGAGGCGATGAGCTCATCAAAACCTTGAGGCTGTGGGAGAAAAAGTGGTGAAAAAAGCCCAGAGGTGCCTGCCTGAGATGCCCCAGCTCTGGGGCTCACGGGCCTCTGCCCGGGCTTGCTGGGCTCGTGCTGAAGCTGGCAAGTGAGAAACACGCTTCTTCCCTGCGGGCAGGGATCCTATCCTCATCCCTGCTTCCTTGTTTATCTATTTATTTATTTATTTTAAGGTGTGCACATGTGTATCCCTGTGGATCGCCGGTTTCGCGCCGTGCGGCTGGTTTGCCCCCGGGCCCGGAGGTGGAAAAGGCAGCGGGTGAAACCCCACGCTGGTGAAGATGGGGATGAAGCCGGGCGCCGCTGTGGGAACGCGCGGCCTCGTGCTTCCCCGCGCCGTGCGGGTGTCACTTTCCATTCGAGGCGGGGAGTTTTGGTACTCCCCGGCTGCCAGGAAGGCGGTGGCGAGGCCGCGCGCCCGGCGGGGCTGCGAGAAGGCGCCGCTGCCCTGTCCTACTTGCTGCTTCCCTCGTGCACGGCCTCATGGCAGAGGTAGGTCGAGCTGCAGCCACCTCGTGTCGACGGGGAACATCTCCTGAATACGTCCCTGTCACAGCGCAGGGCTCAGGGACTCTCTTTGCCAGCCCTTGCAGCGTGGTCTCGCTGTGGGAAAGGTCCCCTTGGGCTCGGTGTGAGCTGCGAGCTCAGAGCTGGTGGCCTTTGCCGCCCTGCCATAGCAGCCACATCTGTGTCAGGGCATGTGACAAGTGCTGGAGCCACCAAGCTGGTCACAAACGAGTTTTTTTTTTGTTTGTTTCCCACAAGCTGTTGCGTGGGGAAACAACGAAAAAAAAAAGTGTTAACGGTTTCAAGCTTTGGGTTTTCTTGGTGTCTTAAGGAGGCTGGGGGAGAAGCAGCTGCCCAGGCTGCACTGGGTAAGTGACTTAGGGCCCTCGCTTTGCCCTGCTGTCCCCGTGTTCCCCAGTCTCTTCTGGGTTTTCTCTGCAGAGTTAATAAAATGGTAGCAAAGAAAGTCGCGTTCCAGTGCAAAGGGCTCTTCAGGGCAGCCGTAAAAGCGTGAGTAAGCAAGAACCCCTGGCTGGGGGGCCAGTTTAATTGGTCTGGCTTGTTTTATGAGACAGGTTTTATGTTGAAACTCGCACACGGCCCAGGAGCGACGCTGCGGCAGCGCGTCGTCCTCCCGCGCGGTCCCGGGAGGATCCAGCCCGGGTTAGTTGCACCTAACGGAGCGGTCACACCTCGCCGAGCCGCGTGCATAAGCAGCAGCACGAGCTGAGGCGGGAGGAAGCAAATGGCCCTCGTCGCTGTCCTTGCCTGCTGGTGGCCTCCTGTCACAGGGGCGAGGGGACAGGGCCTTGGCGAGGGGACGTCCCTGCCTGGGGACGTTGGGCGCTTCCTCTGTCTGTGCCTCAGCTTCCCCCCGTGGACAGCAGCGCCGCCGGCCTTCCCGGGGCAGCCGCGCTGCAGCGCTCGGCCCGGGTCACTGCTGGCCGTTGTCCCCTGTGTGGTGCTCGGGGCTGTTGGGGTGGCACCGAGGGGGCCTTGCCCGGGCCCGCGGGTGCTCGGGGGGTGCCTTGTGCCCGCGGAGGCAGCAGGGGACAGTGCCATGTCACCGTGACAGCTCTGTGGCCCAGCAAAGTGGCATTTACCCGCCCGCAGCCATCAAAGCGGTGCAGAGAAGCGGGCAAGCCTGGAGCACTGCTGGGCTAGCAGAGGTGATGCAGAGAGGTAGAGTCTGACTCACGTCAGATTTTGGCGGTGGTGGAGCAGAGCGGGCCGGGAGGCTCTGCCCGTGCTCCGTGGGCAGCCGCCTGCGGGTGCCCTTGGCTCCGCGTTGCAGGATGGATGCGATCGAAAGGCCAAGTCCTGCCCCAGCCTCGGCACTGCAGGGCGCTGCAGGCTTTCCAGGGAAGAAAACCCAAGATTTTCTGGTAAAAGCAAGCCCAACTTCCCTCTCCTTGGTTGCTTGAGGCTAGAGGTAAACAAGGTAGGGCAGCGTCCAAGCCTCCCTTGCTCCTGAGAGCAGCGCACGGCACAAACGCGCATCCCCAAGGCGCTCCGTTTTCCACACAAAACAGTTAACGGGGCCGTCGCCGAGCAGGGCTGCTCCCAGCCGCAGAGACTCCGCTCTGGGTTTTTCTGCAGCGTTTTCTTCCCTATCCGCGAGCAGGAAGCGGCCCGGGCTCCCGGCGCGGCGGGAACCGGCGCTGGGTGCCCGCGGGCCGCGCGGCCCCGGCAGAGGGTGCTGTGTCTCCACCGCCCGCCCGCGCGCTCCAGCTGTTTGGCACTTGCCCGGCCCCGCGCGCATGATGTTTGTAAGAGCTCGGGCATGTCCATTTGGTTCCCATCTCTCCAGTGCCACCCCCGGCATCCAGGCCAGGTTCTGCTGTCACTGGGGAACGGTCTTAATTCACAGGAAATCGGAGAGAGTTTAATTGTTTTCTCCTCTCTCTCTCTCTCTTTTTTTTTTTCCCATGCAGCTGAACAAAAGGTTCATCCTCAGTTTTCTCCATGCCCATGGGAAGCTGTTTACCAGGATTGGGTAAGTGTGCAGGATGTTTATTTTATTTTCCTACATTACAAGTCTTTTTGGAATTTAATATTGTTAGCAACTAAGCTGTGTTTGGAGCTGAGGGCACAGGGTGTGAATTCTTGCAGGCCTAGCCTCCTGCTTCCTATTCTCCTTACCCGCCCTGCGCTCCGCGCTGGAGGTGCTTGGGGCTCTTTTTGCCCCCACCTCGTGTCCCGATCCCGCTCGTGCCCTGGGACCCTCTGGCAGCAGCTGAGCTTGGCCACTGTCATGTGCACAGGAGGGCCTCGAGGCCGTTTCCTCTCTCTCCCATGCCCTATCCACACTCCTTCCTCCCGACATTCCCTTTTTCCTTCTCCTCTCCCCTTGCCCCACTCGTAGCCTGCAGGGTGGTGGCTCTGGGGGTGCCTCGGTGGCTGCTGCCCACGAGGAGCACGAAGCCATCGGGACAAAACCATGCAGTGGCCAAGAGCCGCCGTGCGGAGCGTGTCCCGACGCGCCGTGCCCTGGGTGTCCGTGCTGCCATGTCGGCGAAAACCTCGGAGCCGAGAGCCGCCCTGGCTGCGGGAACTGCTCTGTGCAAAGCCCCCCTGGCAATGCCTGTCCTAAATTGGTTTCAAATAACTGAGGAGCTCTCCCTGAAGCTAAAGTGAGGCTGATTCAGGCCTGGGCTGTTGGCGCGAGGCCTCCCCCGGGTGCACACGCGGTCCGCGCTCCTGCTGCAGCCGCGGCGCTCCCTGCTCCACCTGCCCTTGTCCCGGGAGCAGCTCTGCTGGCCCCTTCCATCTCTTGTAGGATTTTCATGGCACAGGGAAGGGTTGAGACACCTATTCCAGCACACTTGGGCAAAAGCGGTGCAGACACCGAGTGACATCTTGTCCCAGCAACTGCTGGGCTCTTGTGACTCGGGCGTGCAGCTCCCTGCCTGGGTGAGGGCTCATCCTCCCTCGCTCCTTGCAGAGAAGGAGCCTGGCGGAGCGGGAGGCCGAGCAGCAGCCTAGGGTGCCAGCGAAAGCCTTGGCCCTTGCCATATTACACGGGCCAGGCAGGAGTGGCATTTGCTTCCCGTTGGGCCCTCCGTGGAGCAGTGGAAAGTAGGAGACGAGCCGGCCAACTTGTTGATGGTCTGGGCCTCCGAGGGAGCACGGCGGAGCGCGGCGCTCGCTGCCAGCGCCGCGCGCTCCGCCTGAGTCACAAGGCACCGATTATCTGATTGTGGGCAGCAGGCTGGCCCGGCGCGAGGACGCGGAACTGGATGTCCCCCTGCCAGCAGGGAGAAAGGGAGCGGGGCCGCCGCGAGCCCCGCGGGCTGCGCGAGGGAGGGCAGAGCACGCAGGGAGCTGCCGGGCCGCGCTCCGGCTTGGCCGCGGGCCAGCAAGGGGATTAATGGGGATGTTGCAGTGATTGCTTGCACATTTGGCTCCTGAGACTTTTGTGAAATTAAGATGCAGTTTTTGAGGCCGTTGCTTCCCAGGACAGTCATTTAGAAAAGCCGAGTATGTTTAATAGCAGAATATCCCCTGAAGTGCTTAGAAAGGAACTAGAAACTAATACCATGACACAGGAAGAGAAATCGTCCAGCCCTGCTAAACAACTTCCGTGCTTGAAATAGGTAAAGGGTGAGGAATAGTTTAGTCCACCTTGGGCAGGATCTCCAGACATTTATCTGTTTTGGGGGAAAAAAGACAGCGGGGAAAGGGCACGGAAGAGATGATGTTGTGCTAATTAGCCTCTTTGGCTCCTAACCCACAGGTAAGCAATTTATTAAAAGCTTCCGCCCGGCTCCTGACCTGCTGGTTTGGAGCTCAGTGGGGTTACCGCGCGCAGCACCAGATGTGCTGCCGCAGCAAAGCACAGCTGGCGGGGCGAGGACGCCTCGCTCCTCGCGCTGTTACTCCGTGGTGGTAACGTCCAGCTCCCGGCTAACAACGCGCCCAGCAAAGGGCTCCTCTCTCCCCGGCGTCCTCTTGGCCCTAGGAGGATGTTGCCGGGTGTGTTGGATGTGCTCTGAGATCTCACAAAATCCAGAAGTCTTCAGAAACCTTCAGTTTGCTCCAGTTCCCTGGTTGTGCCCCAGATCCAGGCGCGTTGCCTCTCCAAGGGGGAGCGGTGGTTTTGCACTAACACAGGCTCCGTTCTGCGCAGACCAGGGGAGTCTGTTCCCTACAGCCTGGGCACACAGGGTAACCCTGCTGCTGGGCAGGCCCTGTTGCTGAAAACCATCCATGAAATCAGGTTAAGAAGAAAGCCATTTCTGTCTTTAAAAATAGAGCCTCTTACTGCCCTGAAAGTCTGTTGGGGAAGCCCAGCAGAATTGCCCATGTGGGTTACCAGAAGTGGCTTTCTAATCCAGGCTGTAGCGTGCTGGTATCACAAGATCTGAATCCCTCGGGGGAGATAGAGGAAATTGCTATGGAGGCCCCTGAGGTTGGTGGCCCCGGCTCTGCGTGTCCTGCCCGCTGCAGGTTCTGGCCCTCCCCTGTTCGCGATGTCACCGAGCAGTGACGCTCTTGCTGGGTCTGGCTGTGGCTTTTTGAGGAGGGACACCACGAGCTCAGCAGGGGAGGCAGTGGGACAGGAGGACTTTGCTGTCACTAGGCTGCAGGTTTTTAACAGCTGCTTGGTTAAAAAGTTGCCTTCGTGGGACACAAGGAGAGGGATCTTTTGGCAGAGCTGTTGTGGGCAGCCTCATAAAAAAGGCAGTCATTTTCACCATTTAACCATGTTCTTCTTTGCAGCCGGTTCAGTTTTTGACCCCTCTTGGAAGATTGCTGAGGACGCAGCAGCGTCCTGAGGAGTAACCTCAGCTCATTCCCACAGGGATGCCATAAGAAGTGCGGGATAAACATTCCCATTTCCCGGGTTGCGCTGAGGGCTGTGGCGTTGACAGGTCACCCCGCGCGCGGCGGCGGCGCCGCGGAGCGATGGCAGCCGCAGCGTTGACACAAGCAGCAGCCAGGGGAGGCCGGGCACCAGTCTGCGCAGGACACGCACGTCCCTTTGCCACGGGCAACTCCGAGTGATGAGATTTGGGAGCCCAACCGCAGTGCCGGGGAATGCGTAGCCAGGGGGCTGGTGCTCTGAGTCCCCTCCTGCCGCGTGAGCCCGCGGGCCGCGCGCTGCCGCGGAGGAAACGCGCCAGGATTGCCACATCCGCAATGTGGCACCAGTGTGTGCAGTTTGCTACGGCCTGCCCTTCTTGGGAGTCCCATGGGCTGCGCCTGGTCCAAGCGAGCTGCTGGCCTCCTGGCACCCTTCCCAGATTGGTAGAAGTCAGTAGAAAAAAATGGTTGGTCAGAAATGACTCATAAAGGCCGTGTTTTCCTGCCAGAGGAATGCTGCGTGTCAGTGACAGCGCAATCCCTCACGGAGGAAGGCTTCAGCCGTCTCCCTCGCGCCGCCTGCACCTTCGCTCCCGAGGCGGCGGCTTCCCGCGGCTCCGGGATGGGCGGCAGCGACCGCGGCGCCGCG
>NW_010584084.1:103164-116674 GCF_000705375.1 Tinamus guttatus | reverse complement strand
GTACAAGAGGACCTGAGAATCCGTCAGTTCTCATTCTTCCTGATGTCCTCTTTGCTCCTTCTAGTTACGTGGAAGTTGGTCATCTGGCAGGGGGGCCCCTGTAGGGTCCTAAAAGAAGAGACTTGGTGTGGCTGATGCACATATGGCCCTGTGTGAACAGGAGGGCTGGACTAGATGATCTCTAGAGGTCCCTTCCAACCTTGACCGTTTTGTGATTCCGTTTGATTTTGGAGAACATCTTCCCCCCATGGTGGCATCTAAGCATCTTCAGCCATGGGTCTATGGAGACAGCAAAGCCCCTGTAGTGGATGATACTGTCCCCCAGCCGCCCTACCTTTCTGAGGATAAAAGCCACTGCTTTGGACAACAGTTTATTTAAATAGTTTTTGTTTGAATTTAATGTTTTGTGGGTCTTTTTTTTTTGTCTAAAATGAAACAGCTTGGAATAGTGAGATGTGAGGACAGGAAGAGAGTGGCTGGAGCTCCTGAGAGACCTAAAGCATACGTGCTGAGGGGATAGTCCCCGTCATGCCAGGATCAGGATCTTCTCCTCGTACAAACTGCACTGATTGGGCTGTTCCTCAACTCCATGAAATCCCCCAGGCCCAGGTTAGGTAACGTCAGGGTGTCCTGATGGTGAGAAGGAGGCCCGGGGACTTGTTGCCCTTCAGGGCTGTGTTGCAAGGACTGTCCCATCCTTGCCGGGGCAGCACAGTCCCCTCCTTGCAGGCACCTCACTCCTCCTGTAGCTAGTGGGTCTCATGTTCCCTTGGGCAGGATTCCCACTTTTCAGCTCTTCCCAGATTTCACCTCGGTTTCCCCCTTTTTAATAGGAATGCTTGGCCTCTTGCACTCGGGCTCGGGGAGGAGCAGCTTGTTTCTGTAGCTGGCCTGGTGCCAGATGTCATCACTTCAGGCAGTGCCACGCTGCACATCTTCAGCAGTTTGAAATGGAGAGACAGAGAGAGACAGATAAGATCAGCAGCTTTAGGTGATGGCATTGTTTCAAATAAACCATGCATGACCCAAAGCTTCCACTTCAAATGGGGAATGAAATTGCTTCATCCTTTGACAGCTTGCTCCATGAAAGAAATTTATCTTCACTTAATTGCTTTAGATCCCAAGAGGCTGTGTACAGTAATTTCTAGGAGATAATTATATCAAATTAAAAAAATATGTGACTCTCCAACTGCTGAGCATGAGCACAGTGGCCAGAGAGCAGGAAGGGAAGAGGCACCCGCTCTGAGTCATGCTCACAGGTTATCGCTTCCCGCGCGGGACCCCCGGGAGAGGCGTCCGGAGCGGGGTGCTCGGAGCCTCCGCTCCCTCCTCGGACGCGGCCGCACGTATCTTGTGCCTTGGGGACAGCCACCCTCGCGAGGCAGAGCTTGGCACTGCCTTCATCCGGTTGTTCCTCCTGTGGAGCTGTACAGTAGAGCTGAGGAACAAGAAAGCTTGTTGATTTAAAAACATGTATATTTAGAAGCAGAGTGTAAACTTCCTGCCCAGGCTGGGATTGGATTCTGGACTATGTTTGAGTTTCCAGTTTTCATTTCCTTTGCCCTCATACTTAACATTGTGTATCTCCCAGAGTGTGCCCCACACTAATCTCTCCTTAACCCTCCCGCGCCCCACATTTTTCTCTCATTATTTGCACATCAGTTCCAGTTCTTCCAGGAAGCGGAGCAGCTCCCGAGTTGTCACTCGGGACGCGGGCAGTGGCACTGCTGACCATGGGCTGCTTCCAGCCTCCTCCAGCCCTCTGGAAGTGGGACCCTTGCTGGAAGGGTGGCCTCAACCCTAGACCCACACGGGGACTACGGCAGGGCCGGAGTTGTTGCAGTTGCTGATCCTTGGAAGAAGACCTTTTTTTTTGTCGCTCGTTGAAATCCTGACGGGATATCCCTCTAGTTGTGACTCATGGGGAAGCAGAATCTCTGACCAGGTCCAGGAGGGGTAAATTGCTCCATCATCTAATTCTTCCTCTTTCTCCCTCCTTTGGTTTAAGCCAGGCCGCGTGCCCACCTCGGCCGCGCCGTGCGACGGCTCCTGCCACTGCTTGTGCTGCACATCTCCTGGGAAGCGAATGAGTTTTGCTCCCCTAGGGCTGTGACAACATTTTTTTTTGTGTGTGCAATCCTGCACAGGCTTTGAAAGGGTTGTCAACAGTCGTGGGCCAGAGCACAGCTCCTCCCCGCGCCTGTGATGTGCGCGCGGGTGTTTGAAGTGCGGGGCTGCTTCAGCTGTTCCCAGGAAGTCTGCAGGGGAACTGTGTTTGTACTGAGGAGGTAAAGTCCCTGCGTGTTTCTGGAGGGGATCCACTCAATGGGCTCTTTGATGTCATCTCCGTTTTTGGACTTACATCAAGCAAGCCTGAAAAAGAAATGCTTTCGCGTAGCCTAGAACGCTCGCACCTGAGCGAGATGACCTGTGGCTGTCCCGGTGTTTGGGGCAGAAAACCCCAATTTGAGCTGCGTGGGAGGCGAAGGGCATCTGCCTCCCCGTGGGTCGCTAGAGCCTGAGAAATTCCGCTGTTGGGGTGGCTGTCCCAACATGTTCTGGTGTTCCCTGTGGCTTCTCCTCGGCCGCAGGGCTCAGGTTTAATCGCATCCTGGCTCAGCTGCCCGAGGTCAGCGCTTCCAAACGGGTCGCGCATCCCGATCCGGACCGCCCTGCGGTTTGTCCTTATTTTTCCCGTACGAGACGTCCGGCAGAGCCTGGCACGTGGCAGCGGCTCGGGAGCCACCCGCTGCCCTCCTCGGTGGCCTCTGCAGCCCAGGTAGCCCCTGCCCTTCTGTGTCCCCTGCTGGGAGCACCGGGACGGGCTTGAGGCTCCGGTTCCCGAGTCCCAGGCGCAGGGAGCAGAGGACAGGAGAGGAAAGGAGGTTTCTGCCGTTGCGGAGCAGGGATGCCCTTTTCCCATCCCACTGCCCCAGCCTTGCGCCACGGAGCGAGGGAGCGATGGGACTAACCCGTTTAACACGGGTAAACCCAGGCCATTTGGCCAGGGGGGCGAGAGGGGACCCTGCTGCTTTGGGGCTTTGCTTTGGCTTTCTGGAAAAGCCGCATTGGCAGCAGTCATTCCATCCCCTTGCCTTCCCTTCCCTTTCTTTTCTCTGCTTCCTTGACATACTTCTTTACTTACTCTTTTTATTGCTGTTAGCAAAGAATATATCACCTAAAGCCATTTCAAGTATAGTTCCTGCTCTTAATGATTTCCAAGACTAGCTCACAGCCAAAGCAGGGAGCCTTGGGGACGGGCTGCAGGGCGCTGGGTACCCGGTGCAGGAAGTGGCAGAAGAGCATTTAAGAACCTGGAAATACAAGTTGCTCTCATCTGGCTCGAAGCTGCTGCTCGCAGCACGCTCGGCTTTGTGTTCCAGAGGCCACGAGTGAATGAGTTAATGATGATCCCAGATGGCTTCAGAGTTTGCCTCTTGCCACCCCTTCCTGTTCCCCCAGGATCTCAGATGGTGGCGGGAGATGAAGTAAAATTCTACAGTTTATTGTAAAGTTCATCTCTCTCCCTAAATCGTGCTGGAACTTGTGCGTGCTGTGTTGGCAGCTTCAAGGGGATGCTACCTGGTAATTAATTAGTTGTCAAGAGACAGCCCAGAGGTTCCAAGTCTTTATATTCCTGCTAATAGAAATTGCTCTGATTACATTCTCCCCCTTGGCTGGAGGGCTGCGGAGCTCGGAGCAGGAGCTATGGTCCATGGGCCGCTGGAGCAAACCTTCCTGTCCTCTGTTTGGACTCCTCTGAGCACGCTAGCACTTGCTTGCAGCGAGCAGGAGCCCAGAGGGAGCCCCGTCCCGAGCGCTGTCTTTGCCAGCCAGTTTTGCTCGTGTTTCTCATCAAACACCTCTCCTGCATTTGCGGGTGAACCCTGCCGCGCTTCTCCTCCTGCTCCTCCTCGGGGTCTGCTCTTGGTGTCCCTGTCCCCACGGGCTTTGCTTGTTTTCTTCTCAGGGTCCCTTCTCCTGGATTCAGAGAAATGCTCCATGTCCACAGTGGGGAGTTTCTCTCAACCTCACTTATCTTTTCTTCACCTTTGGTTTACCTCTGTGCTGCTGGAGTTGGTCTTGAACAGATTTAGGGGGCTTCTTATGGAGAGAGAAGTGTAGTTCTGGGTTATGGGAGAGGTGCCTGGATATCAGTGTCTTGTCTCAGTCAGGGGAGCCTTGGGAGCTCCTGTATGTGCCGCACTGATACAGAACTCCGTATCCAGTGCTTTGTTAAATGACCCTTTGTACTTTTGCCTGCTCTTCTGTGGTCTCTTTTACCATTTGCAGAGGTGGTTGTCTCTCCTGCCAGCTCACAGCTCTCCCTCTGCCCTGTGCTGACCTTCTCCCTTGCCTTCCAGCAGCCTGGTTGTCTCTGATGTCTTGAGCAGCTTTCTTCCCACCCAAACCCAGCATCGCTGCAGGTGAATCCATCATCCATCCCAACTGTCTCCGTTTGCTTCTCAGGTCAGCACCCTCACGCTGGGCTGAACAAGGTCCTGTTCCCAGCTGGGACACAGCCCTCCTCGTCCCCTGCAGCAGGACACAGTCCTCTGCTCTTGTGTCTCCATGAGAACACACTGAATCGCCCAGTCTTGGGTTCCTGGAAGGACTTGAGGGGGTAGCAGGGTTGCAGAGTGGCACTCTGGATGCCGTCAAGAAGTGGCATCAAGTTGGCGAGTGTCTCCACTGACGCAAAGTGCTGGTGGCCTCCTGCCCCATCCCAGCGAGGAGCCCAGCATGGAACTGACTTGTCCCCTCCGCTTTCCCGGCTCCGGGCCGATCCCTGCAGACCCCTCGGAGCAGGCGCCGTTCTCCCGGCAGGGCAGGGCGACGCGGGGAGCTCGGCTCCGGCTCCGCCACCTCCTCATCCCAGCCCCATCCCGGGAATCCTCCCTTGGGGCGCAGTAAATACGCGGTGCCGGATGCTCTCACGCCTGCCGGTGCCTTCCCAGCCCCGGGGAGCCTGCGCCGGGCCCACCTGATGCGCCGCCTTTGCGGACATATGGTCCCTTCTCCCGGTGTTTGGTTAAGTGTGGGAGGACTCGCTGCTCTCGCTCCTGTCGCTTTTAAGCTGTTGTTCCTGCTGCTACGACCCCGCGAGCAGACGTGGCAGTTTTACAAGCAAGGCCCTGTCCCTAACAAAGACATTAGGATGTTGGTCTGCAAGAGCCGAGGCGGGAGGGATTCGCCGTGTCTGGAAGGAGCGGTCTGGAAAGGGCATAATCTAATGCAGAGGATGGAGACAAAGGCATTTTTAAGGCAGGAAGTGGTGAAAACGGGGCATGAGCTGCAGGAGGGGCAGATATGTGAGTGGGGCGGTGGGAAGGAGCCGGAGCGCGAGGCGGGAATAACCAGGAGAGCGGACGAGGCCCCTGCTCCCGGTGGAGACGTGCGGCAGGTGACGACGGAGCAGGGTGCTCCGTGCTCCGATGGGGGACGATTGTGCCAGTGGCAAGGACGAAGGGTCAGGCTGCCCCATGCAAAATGCCCACAGTTTGGTGACCACCGGAGAGGAAGGAGGTGACAACTGGGACAAGAACAACAGGTTCTTGGAGCTGTGAAGCCAGTGCCGGAGGGACCAGAGGACCGAGGGACACCAGTGCGTGTGATTCAGTGCCCATTCCCAGGGGGAAAGCAGGAGGCAGTTCCCAGTCGCGGGGCTTGGGCTGCACTTTGGGCTGCTGGCTCCTTCCTCGCTCGGCTTTTCCAGCACTGGATGTGCCTCCCGGCTTGTTTGCTTGCAGGGATTTCAGTTGTTTTCTATTTTAGCTTGTGACCCCGCGTGCCTGCGCCGGGGCAGGCAGGCACCGTTTGAAAGCCGCCACTTGGCGGCAACAACTGTTCGAGTCGCGGAGCAGCACCCATCTAACCCCTCTTTTCACACACTCGGAGCTTCCCAAACATTAACCTTTGGATTAAAATTTTCCATGCTTGGTCTCTCCCCAGATGTGATGTCTGAGCTTTGGTTTGGGTTCATGTTTTTCATGTTTGCTGGGTTTGTGTTATGGGAGAATGAAAGAAATACTTTTCCCATTAAAAAAAAAAAAATCGCAGCCTCCATTTTTTTTTTTTTTTTAATTCGAGGATGCACCAAAAATGGTTGAAATGTGAAACTTGGGGCTGAGGATGATGAGTTTGGCTGCATGGCCCCGCTGTCCCTGCTGCAGGTGCCCTGCAGCCCAAAGTAGAGCAGAGTCACAAGAGCCTTCGTGAGACTCGGGCTGAGAAACTGCAGATTTGGAGGCGGGCGAATGGGGTTTTTTTAGGTTTTTGGCCAAAAAAACCGCAACAAAACAAGTTGTTTTTCAGGCTCCGCGTGCAGGATCTCGAGGCGCCGGGGCCGCGCGGGCTCCCGAGCGCGGTGAGTCGGGCGCTGCCGCCAGCCCCCTCTGGACAACGCACACAGTGACATCGGGAGGGGACTGCGCGGGGGAACAGTGACCCCGTGGTGGCAGTGCCGTGTGCTGGGCCTCCGGGCAGCCCCGTTGTTGCTCCCACCGTTTCTCTTGCAGGAAAAACGGAGGCTTCACCCTGTTTCACGCAGCAGCGGCTGCACCTTTTAGCACCCCGGAGCCAAACGCTTCGGTCCTGCTGTTGCCACCTCCTTGCGAATTCAAGGGCCGCCTCGGGCACGCTGAGACACTTTGCATTTCCCCGGGTTGACTTTTTTTCTCTTTCTTGTCTGGCTGCAGCACCCCCGCGCTCCGCTCCAAGTCTGCGCGCTGCTCATCGGGTGGGGACCTGCTCTGTTCACACCAGTGCTCGTAATGTCTGGCCTGCAGCTCTGCCAAAGGCCGAAATTGGCTCTCCGTCCGTGGCTGGATTGCAAGGACAGCGCTAGATGGAGGGTGGAGTGAGCGAATACCCCTCTCTTCCTACTGGGCTTTCAGGAAATGTCTCTAATGCAGCTGTAAGTGTGAATGAAGTCAAAAGGATGGAGCGGTGCCCCCGCTCCAGCCCACCCCACTCGTCCGGGCCCATCCAGAGTCCCCACCCTATTGTTCTGGTCGAGCTCCTGCGTTTCGGGCAGGGGCCCCGGCGCTCGGCGCCCGCTCCCGGGAGGAGGAGCCCTGCCGAAAACAAAGACGCGGCGAATAGTTTTTCCCGTGCTCGTCCGGGTTCCAATTCCTCCTTCCCTTTCCTAGGTGTGTTTGCAGCTTGGAGCGAGCGACTCTGAGATACGGGCCATTAATCATGTGCCAGAATTGCTGAGCGTTCAGCGGTGAGAGCGCGTTCGCCGCTTCCTCAGAGGCAGGGCGGGATCCGCACGGGCCGGAGCGCCGCTCCGCTTCGGAACGGCCCCTCTCTGGGAAGCCAGGGAAGCGTGTCCCGCTCGGAGCAGCCCCTCCGCAAAGAGGCCACGGGGCTTTCGGGCGCACGGCGACTCCTCACGTCATTGGGAGTCCCCTAAGTGGCAGCATTTCGCTGCACAGCAAAACGCAGCGTCTGGCCCTCTCCGGAGCGGCCGCTGGAAGCGGCGGGGGGGTCCCCCCCCGGCCAGGATTGCTGATATCTCTGGTGCCGCCGCCGCCCCCGCCACGGGGGCGTTTTCCTGCATTGCCTCCCATATCCCCATGGGATTTGTGAGGGAATTCGGGCACAGAGCAGCAGAGGAGCTGACAGTGGCGGTTCCTCCCCGCGCGCAAGCTGGCCTGGGCACTGCTCTCCAGCCTTCCCATGGTCTTTGCTTGTCATTTCCAAAAACATCCTCTGGTTGTTTCCATTGTTTCTCCTGGTGGAGAGGTGCCCTCGACCGCCCCGGCAGTGCCCATGTGCCAGCGGGGCACATGGAGCAGCACTGGGCAGGTTGGGGTTGATGTAGTTGGCTCTGGTTGGGACAGCAGAGGTTTTGCCTCCCGTAGCCCTGGTCAGGTATCTGCTCCAATGTGCAAAGCATTTGCTCCGTGTGCGCCGTTGCAGCATTCCCAGGGGATAGTGGGATGCACAAGCAGCCCGGGAGCGCTCGGGAGCGCTGCCAGGCTCTAAGGACAGGGCAGGGGCTCGAGCGCCCTTCGGAGACAGCAGCGTCCAACGAGGGGTATCTCCCGCTTCTGCTGGAATCAGTGGGGCAGGCGTCTGATTTGTGTCCTAGACTAAAAAGGCTGAAGGAAACGAAGCACCCGCAGCTGATGGAATAACACGGGGCCCGACCGGAGCCGCGTGCGCACGTTAGCTCCGATTCCAGGCCGTCCTCCCCATAACTCCCCCACGCACCGGGTGACAGCCCAGGGACCCTCCAATCTGCTCTTCCTCTCCCCATGAATTCCCTTGCCTTGGGGGACTTAGGAGAGACCTTTTAGGGTGTTTGTTTGCTTGTGTTTTTCCGGCCTTCCCTGAATTCAGAGCCGTTCGGCCCCTGAGAGCAACCGCTATAACCAGTTTCCCTAGAGCGGGATCCCAGTTGGGCAGGTCGGGATCGTGACTCTCTGAGAATTACTTGCCTTTGAGGAAGTGAAAATGCAGGCGGGGTGGCTGCAAGCAGCAGCCAGGTGGGAACTGTGCTGCTTCGGGGGCTTTTAGTGGTTTTCATTGAACAGTCTCCTTAGGCTCAGAAATCCCAGGTTTCCTAAAAGAAGAGGAGAAGATTCCAAAGACTTTCATCCCAGTTCAAATATCAACCAGGGCAAGGAGCTGGGGAAGCTACAGTGGGAGCTCAGATGACATTCTCTGAAAAGCAAACTTAATATGAGTGCGAGTATGAAATGGCTGTGCCCTCTGCACGGGCTGAGCCAGCGTCTGCTCCTCTTCCTCGTCTGCACAGATTAACGAAGGCCAGAGAGGGTGAATCACAGCATCTGCCCAAGGAGCCCCTCCACTTCTGAAGCCTTTGGCACCTCTGCGAGATATTTAAATGACAGACAGACGTATAGGGATCTGTAAATACTCATTTGGTGCCAACTAAACCACAAAGAAGATACAACATTTGTGGTCCAAGGAAGTTTAAATATTTGTGGTCAAACTTAAAATTCGACATAAAACTCTCATCTGTGATGGAAAGCGTCCAGGAACTGCATGGAGAACGTATAAGCTGTGTAAACTCTCAGAAACGGCTTCCAGATTGGCTCTGCCAGGACGAGCAGAATGTTCTAGCTCTTACCTCTCCCCTCCCTGCCGCTGCCGAGGGCAGAAGTCACGTTTGCAAAGGCCTTGGTGCATCTCCACGGGTAGAAGCCCAGCACGTTCCCCATGTCACGGGCCAACGTGGTGGTTTCTGGCCTCCACCAACGTCACGCTGGAGAGGGGAGAGGCAGGCAGGGCAGAAGAGCAAGGGAAGCTCGTAGGGTGAGCTCTGTTTTGCCTTATTTTTGCCATTTTCCCGTTCTGTGCTGAGGCTTTCCGTGCACCTCCCAGCCCGCCCTCTTCTTGGCCCTCTGCTACCTTAGACATTAGTGTCCCGTCTGGTGGTACGTGAGTCACTGGGTGCCTCGGTGGGTCCAAGCACGCAGCAGTCGTCTACATGGGGAAATCCTTGTGAAAGAGCCAACGTTATCAGCCAGGAGCGAAACGTCTGCCCTGCCCGGTGGCTGCGCACGGCGCCCTTATCTGCTCGGAGAGCGCCTGGCTCCGCTGCGGATGTGGGATCCGGAGGGGCCGAGCTGAGCTCCCTGCAACGTGTTGGCACCGCGTCCTGGGGACACGTGGGCCTGGTCACGCTCTCTTAGCAACCCACAAATGCTTTTGCTCAGGGATTTGACTGGACAGATAGAAAGTCCCGTTTTTCCCCTCAGTGCAAACAGCTTGGAGTTGGTTCTTGCCTTTTTTTATTTTTTTTTCCCTGTCCCCTGGAAAAGGGCTGTTCCTGTTGCAAGAGCGCACAGAGATTTGCAATCTGGAAGTTGGGTTGAACATTCATCTGCTGCATTTCCCAAATTCCAAGAGCGCCGGATCCGACTTCTGGCAGGAGAGCGGCTTTTCTGGACACCGGCGGCTTTTCTGGACACCCCTGAGCAGTCGTGATCTGGAGACACCGGGGAGCAGAGTGGGGTGAGCAGGGACTGTCCTTGTCACCAGCGCCCGCGTCCCCCGGAGCTCGGGCCTCAGAGGAAGGGCAGCTGGTGTCTGCCCAGGGCAGAGCCGTCCCCTTTCCCTTACTAAGCAGTCCTCCCTTCCTCCACTGAAGAGCCTGCTAACCACTTTCTTATCTTTCTGAACTCTGCAAAACAATCTCTGGCAAGGCAGGCATCCTCCGAAATGGCAGAGGAAATAAATTCCCCCCCGTCCCCGAAAAGGAAAAGATTGGAGATTCTCACAGCTGGGACAGCAGTCCGTGCCCTGAGAAAGCTGAAGTTAGGGCCACACTGACTTCAGCGAGGATACAGACCTTGCCTTCCTCCTTGCCTAGCCAGGGACGCTGGTTTGGGGACAGATTTTCAGGGACTTGTCTTCCCTGGGTAGCATTACCAGTAGGATCTGCAAGGGAAGAGCAGGACGGGCTCCCTCTGCCTTGTCTTGGCGTTACTCTAGTGCTTGAATTTTTCTCTCTTTTCCCCTGGGAAGTTCAGGGATGTGCTGGGAGCAGAGGAGGAACCGGGGGAGATGGCTATAATAGGGAGTCCCTGGCTGTCACTCGCGGTGTTCCTGGAGCTGTGTCACAGGCCTGCTGGAAAGCCCCGTTTCTTTTTAGCCCCTTTTCTCCTAGCTAGCAAGTGAAACACGGGCTCCTGTGCTCAAGGCTTCACCTCAGAGAGCAGAAGTGCCCCAGCTATTTCCCAACTGTGGGAATCGCTTTTCCCAGCGCCTCGGTGCTGGAATGCAGTGGAAGCTGCGCCGGGGCGCTTGGCCGCAGGCTGCAGGGAGTGGAAGTGACTGCTTTCTCCGATGGAAATTCCTGCCGGGTTTTATTGGAGGCAACATTTTGCAATGTGGGGAAGCCTGTGGCTCTTGCTGCGCTGCTGGAGCCCTTGGCAGCGCCACGTGAGGACACAACGCGGGCTCAGCCACCAGTCGGACGAAGCATCTCCATCGCTCTGGAGACGTCTCCTGTGCTCCGACACCTTCCCTAGGACACCTCACCCGGGCCAAAGTCACGCTTTCCTCTCACCTTTTGGCCAGTAGGAAGGGGCTGCCAGGGGTAAAATTAAATCAAGTCACTACCAGCCTCCCAGCTACCAACTGTCAGATGCAACGTGGAGCCAATTGCTCCGTGCTGCAAATGCTGCTGCTCGCTGGAGAGGAGTTGGAGAGAGGAGCTCACAAAAGCCGTTCTTCAGCACACTTAACAGGTGAATAAAACATCAGGGCAAGTCTTTCCAAATGTCAGCGAAAGCCAAAAGCTTGGTTTGGAAACCGTTGGAAACTTTCCTCTCTGGAGCTGTGTAGCTCCTCGCACTTCAGAAGAGCAGCCCTGGGCTGGCAGGTCTGCCCAGATCTCTGGGTTGTCCTGGGCACAGAAGCACAAGAGGAACCTGGAGAGCTGCTCTCCATCCAGAGTCACTCTTTCTGATGACTTCAGCGCTGGCTTTTCCAGCAGGAACTGCTGTAGTCACACGGGTTCCTGCAGTGCTCTTGGATGCGTTTTGGGATGGACAAGCAACTTTCCTGTCCCCTGGTAAGTCGTGACCAAGGAAGGGAGGATTTGAGAGGAGCTGCTTGTGTTGAGGATCTGGAGGAACTCTGATATGTTCCCTAGGGCAGTGCCGGGCTGTGCTATGACACTAAGGGGTGTAAACTGGGACCAATGGCAATGTAGGCTTTCCATGAAGAGTTTTAGGTTTCTTCTGGCCGAAATTGGTAAGAATTCGCTCTGTATTCCTGTCCCACAACCGCTAGGCACCAGCCAGCGTGAGAAAACTGGCCCTTGGCAGCTCTGGGGAAGGTTGTCACTGCTTGATGTGTCTGTGCAGGGATCCCCACCCCTGGGCAGGGGTTGTCAAGAACAGACCCAAATCCCCAGAAGCGCTCGCAGCTCCCTCAGCATCGTGGATGTATCTTGTCTTGGTGTCCTATGGCTGTGAACAGCACCAAGCACCAGTATCTTGAGTGCGGGTTGATGACCTGCAAGGTAAGAGTGGGTGTAGGCTGCCCTGGGCTTCCCCTGAGTGTATCTGATGTCTGAGAGTGAAAATTGGGTTCCTTGGCTAGGACCTGCCTTGTCCCCGGCTCTGCACCTACGTGTCATGTGCGCCTCTCCTCTGTGTTGCTGTGGCAGACCCTGGTGGTGGCAGACAGCCGGGCCCCTTCCATCCTGCCTTCCAGCTTTAGAGGCCAGTCAAAACTGTAGCCGAGCTACGTATCCGGGGTTGGAAAGATGGAAGTGTTTGGCAGACTGTGAGCACATCTGCTCCGTTGACTCGGCCGAGTCCATGGAGAGCGCAGGGCTGGAGCTGTGCCTCTCTGCAAGGCTCAGTGCACCAGGAGACACGTTTGGCCAAGATACTGCCTGCGCTCTCTCTTCGAGGAGCTCCTATTTTTCACATAAATAGGTTCTCCAGCAATGGTTACGGGGAAGAGCGATGGGAATGGTGCTTCTGAGCTTCTCTGTCGTCCCTGGGCACGTTGCCATGCACCCCACTCTGCTGTGGTGGAGCGTCGGATACGGATGCGGTGCAGCCTTTCCCCATCCGCGGAGCCCGCTCCGGTCGCAGGCTCCTCTGGGCTGGCTCCGTGTCCCTCAAGACCAAGAGGGTCTTGGTTGTGACCAAGATGTGTCACAACCAGAAATGTCCAGCGTGGGGCTGCGTTGCAGCCACCGTTGCTCTTTTTGCATGAGCTGGTGGCACTAAAACCCTTCAGGGATGACACCAAACCGAGCTCTTCCCTTCGCTCTCTTCCTGCAACTTGCTGTTCTCCCCTTTGCTGCTCTGTGCCAGCTCCCGAGGGGTGGAAAAGGAGGCATGGGGCATTTGGAGGCATTTAGCCATGGCCTCAGTAAATGTTTTAATGCAGTCAATAGAAATGTTTCAGCTGGGCTGGGTAGACACTTCGTGGTTTAAATCGTTTGGAGCTAACTTGCTTTAAGCATAAATCAGCTACTCCAACCAAGCCCTGTTTAAATCGATGTGGCAAAAACAGTGTTATCTCCGTGCTGGATCCTGCTTTAGCTTGGCTGCGGCTCTAATTCCTATCCCTTTCCCATCTCCAACTCTGGGATGGGATCTCTCCGTGCTATGACTCAAGCTTCTCATGTCCTTTTCCCCTTCTGAATCCAGCTGTCGGGATGTGCTCGTGTCTCCCCCTCACACAGAGAACACTAGGATGAGAGCGGCGGCCCACGCTCCAAGTAAACCCTTCTCCGGAGCCGCCTGCCTGCTACTTGCTGGGGCGGGATAAGGTTTTGCAGGAGCCCCTGGGATCCCTCCCCGCTGGGTTGGGTCCCTCTGCCCCAGATCGAGTCCCTCGTTGGAGGTGGCCGGTCGTGGTGTCCCTGGCCGGGCCCGGGGCGGCTCTGCGGAGCGTGTGGCCTCGCCGAAGGAGCCCGCGTTCCTGCCTGCCGGTTATTTGCTCTTCAGGGCGCTGCGTAAAATTAGCAAGTTGTAAAAGTTGATGGCAGGGGGGGGGGGGCGCG
>NW_010584084.1:0-15359 GCF_000705375.1 Tinamus guttatus | reverse complement strand
GGCTTGTGCAAATTGGTCTTGGGAGGAAAAGAAAGATCTCTGCGGCCTCACGCAAACCCATTCCTTGGTAACCTGCTGCGCGTACCTGCACGCTGCCTCCGGGACACGGTGAAGCGCTGCCTGCGGGTGCAGAGCTGAGATAACAGCACCCTGTTTCCTGCTCTTCATGCCTGTATGTGCTGTTACTCTAAGCAAGATGCGTTTTTTTTTTGCAATGGGTTTAGGAGGGGACCATTTTCATTGATTAGTTTCCCCATCACAGCTGTGCTCATCACTGGGATTGAGCTCCGTGGATCACGCACGGAGTCTCCAGCCTCTGCACCTTCCTCCTGCCCTTCTGGCTGTTCCCTGCTCCCAGGCTGGGATTTGCCCACAGGACACATGTGTGCACGAGCCAGGGTAGGCAGGGGGTAACTGCTCTGTTTGATATTCCACCTACAGGCGCCAACAATAAAACTACTTAAAAATCCACACTTCGGTTAAAACCAAATCCATGGAAAAAAAAAAATCACACTAAGGTTCACCTAATGGATTTTTGCTGCCCAGACTCCAGCAAGAGCCTCCCAAGGACTAAATCCAATGGGATGAAGCTGAATTTGACAGCCTGGTAGTCTTCCTCACCCCACTGCTCCAGCAGGCTTAGCAATATGGATACATCTGGCATGGCCCCCATGAAAATAATCCTTCCTATTTAGCAGCAACAGACAACTAGAGAGAGGATAAGAGGCATTTGAAGACCAAAAAACAAACTGCATGTATATATGTGACATTAAAGGGTCTAGGTAATTAATTGTTTGATAAGATGATAAAATCCAGGGCCATAGATGAGTCAGAAATGAGAGACAGCAAATGTGCTCACCACCCAGTCCACCTCTTTCCCAACACGCATTTTTCTAGCATTTGTCCAGTGTAGGTTTTGTTTTGCTTTTCAGTCAATGAATCAACTTTCTTGATATTCAGCCCAATGCCAGGCAGGAGCTATTGGCATTTGCTGAAGATGAATAAACAAGCAGCAACGGTGCAGCCCCACGAGGCCATCCAGGAAAGGCAAAAAAGAAAGGAAAAGCAGGGAAAGGCTTCCCCAGGACACAGCTGGCATCACCACATGCTCCCTACTGCTTCAGATAAGGGCATATATAATCTGTAGGCACCTACATGTAGTGAGTTGTGGCCACAACACAGCCTGCACCTCCAGTGGATGTTGTTGCCCATCTCTCCCTTGTCCCCAAGGCCCCAGCAGCTCCTTGGGGGAAACTCCTCTCTCCAGGCACTCTTACCTCATTCTTAGCAACCTTCTATTTAAAGTCACAATCTGTCACCGCAGACGGGCTTAGCCGCAGCTGAACAGGCTGGTGTGACCCCTCTGCAGGACAAGGGGCTGGCTCTGGCTTCAAAGCCAGCTGCCTACAGGAATGAGAAGCAAAGAGGCAAAAAGCCAGTGGTGACACTTAAATGTCGTCCCGTTGAAAGGCCATGCAGGTGCCAGGCCCCTCATTGGCACCCAGGTGGGCTGGCCCCAAGTAATTAACGAGACGGATCCGGACACGCGGGCCGGAGCGGCGGCTCCTGGATGGCACCCGTCCCCCTGCAAAGCGCGCGCTTGGCAAGGAGCAACCGCTGCGGGGTCGGCAGAAAGTGGCAGAAAAACGCAGAAAAAAAGGGCAAAGGGAGCAGCAGGCCAAATGTGGAGGCACATTTTTCTTTTTTTTTTTTTTGGTCCGGAGCATCTTCCTTTTGGGGAAACGCGATGCCGAGGAGAGCGGGTGTTCAGCTGCTCCAGGAGAAATTAAAGATGAAATCAGCAGCGTTATGGCTTGTGCACACGCCAATGAGAGCAGCCATTTGCCACCACTTAAATAATTAAAGAGATTTTTCACTGGTGACCCAGCTGAGGTGCATCCGTCTTGCAGCCACCCACAGAAGTAAAGAGCAATCCCCATCCGGGGCTTTCTTTTGCAATGGGGGCCAAGCAAAAAGAGGGTTTCCGCAGCCCCCATAATTTGGATATAGTGAATTTATGGGACATGAGTGAGGGTCATGTCACCCCATCAGCTGCGGGAAAAGCTTTTCCAGGGAAGTTCTGGCATGGTTTCTACTGGGATGGGACTCCGGTTTGGCACTGCCGAGATTGTGCCTAACGGGCCCTTTCCATCATCTGGGATTTTCCAAGCTGGATGAAGGCAGACATGCGCCATCCATGGCTACTTCTCCCCAATATTTGCAGCATTCAGGCAATGCGAGGGGTGCTGCGAGGGCTGGGATTGCTGGAGCCTTTTGTTCGGGAGAAGAGGGAGCTCTGGGAGCACCGGCCTTTGTTCTGCTGCAGGGATCTGGCTGCTATAAATCCATTCCCTGGGTAAATGCTGCAGTTATCACACATTTTACCATGGGATTCCTGGTCTCCCAGCGAAGTTAAATGCAGTGCCATTACAGCAGCACTTTAACGCGTAAATATTACGTTCTTGCTTCTTTAGAACACGTTCATTTAGTGAAATAAAATCCTGCTAGTAAAACACCTGATCAAACCCTTCAGTTGAACCGGCCCAGTAATTGCTCTAGGACTGGAGGGAGTCCAATGACTGGTTGCGATTTATGACCACTTTAGGGAAAAAAAATCTCTACCTTGAAGCATCCGCTAAGGACCGGGTTGTAGATGAGATCATAGAGTCCATTTACATCGCAGTGCTCCATAACGTTAAGTGGCCCCTAATCCGGGCTGAATTCCCTGGTAATTCTGATGGAATCGCCTCTGACAATCGCGCAAATAGCACGATTCCTCGGGAATAATGTTACTACAGCAGGGAGCGAAAGGCAAGAGAGTGATTCATCTTTCATGGCGAGACATGCCCTTTTCTATCATCTCTGCTCACCCCAAATAATTTGCCCAGCCCCACATTTTGCAGCTGAGGCTGCGGGAAATGCATCGGGAAGGAATTTTTTTCCCGCATCAGGAAATGCAGTTGGGATATGAAGCCAGGAGGAAGCACAAAGACAATTAAGCAACAAGATCAGCTGCCGGAGGGAGGCTCCGAGAGAGCCTTGATGAAGATTTTGCTGCAGGCGGGGGGCTGGATTAAATGACCATCATCTCGGCTGCTGCTGAAAGCCCAAGGGCTGCGGTCGGCGCGGGTCAGAGGCCGCGCTGGCCCATTTTAACCCTTTTGGTTCTGCGTGAAGAACCAGGATTGGAAAAGAAAATGAAAAAGGCAACACTCACAAAAAGAGCAGAAGGTAGGGCCTAGCACAGGCCACGATGAGGATCTTTATTCTGCCAAAGGACAGAGCAGGTCTCAGGTCTCAGATCCTTTGGCACTCGAAGAGGGTCCGAAGAAAAATGTCAGGTCGGACCCCCTAGTTGTTCCCCCAAATAGACAACTCTGAGCCTGCGGCTTCTCCTTCATCCCTGCACGTCTCTTTGGGGGAAGATTCCTCCAGGCAAGCAGCGTTGGCCGATCCCGTCCTGCTCCGCGGCCTGGGAAGCCCCAGGGACTGCGGAGAAGCTGCCGTGTGTTGCCTGCCTCAATTAGCTGAGCGGATAAAAACGTCGTTATCCACCCGGCGCCGGCAGAAGCAGGGCCTGTGGCTGAGCTCAGATGAGAACCTGTCTGAGGAACCACCAGAAATCCACAGGAAAGGGCTAAAGGCAAAACCAAGCGCCTTTTGCACCGCCTGCTCCTGGCCTTTGACTACCTTAAGGGCAGGACCAGCAGCCAGACCAGCTCCAGGCTGCCTGGAAGTTGTTTCTAAACCCCCAGTGCATCCCTGGACAAAACCCAGGCACTGTCCATCCAGTGCAAGGGGAATATAAAGCAGCAGCTACATTAGGAGGAGCAGAAGCTCCTCCGCTCCCTTCCTCTGGAGCAAGTTGGGAACATCCTCACTTACTATTCCAATAGCATCCCAGGAAGGCAAGGGGCAGCATCCCCTGGACTCTTTTGGAGAACAGACCCGTCCTCCCTCTTTCTCCGGAGCTGCCGTGACGCAAGGCGCCGGGATGCACCATCGCCGCGCGCTGCATCTTGAGATTCCCGTCGGATGCGGTAATTCCGGGCACCGCGTGGCTCTCCTGAAGGCGGTTAATAAAGTTCACCTTCACCGGCAAAGCCCATTCCCCTTTCCTGGAAGAGATTTTATAGCAGCTTCATCACCTCCACCCTTTACTGCTATTTTTGGTGTCTATTGAACTTTTGCATATGTGGAAATGAAAAGAGCCTGTATTAACAGAGCCACTTTTTTGTTACTGTAATGAGAGCCTTGAAACCACCACAAAGAGAAACATGCCTTTTAGCAGCTGAAACAAATTATTACAGCAACTGAGTCCTAAAAGGAATTTCAAGTGAAAATATAGTATTGCATGAAGTTGTTATGGCAACTGATGTTGTAGAGTAACGGCACTGGGGCAAGTTTTCCTCCTTCATCCTGCTCAGCAAAGTCTGGGAAAAACTTTATGATAAAATTATGCCTTAATTAGTCAAATAAGTCATAAATATAGCTTATCCCCAAATCCTTAACATTCCAGCCTCATGCTGTCTGTGTGCAGTTAGGCTACTAATGAGAAAATATATCTACTAAAGTCCCACTTACCATTAAAAATCCTATCCAATATTTTTCTAATACAATTTATCAATTTAAACACATTGCACAATGTAATATTCTGCAACATTCCATTAAAATGATAAATAGCTGCAGGAAGAAAAAAAAACACACACAAAAACAAGGGATTAAACATACTGTAATGTAATATAAGAGTATTTAAACATAAATACAAACTTAAATGCGGCGGGGGAAGCGGACTGTACGGGAGAGGAAAGATGTGCGAATGGGAGTGCTAATAGGGCCGAGGGAGCAGGGCAAGGAGAAATGACAGTCAACTTCAGAGCACAGAGCGTTTCCATTAGGCTTCGTTATGAGATCACATCAAAGCTGCTCCTATGTTTTAATCCGGGCAAGGGAAAGGAGCGGCTCGGAGAGCGGGGCTGGGGGCTGCCTCTGTGCACGGGAACCAGCCGGTTGGAATATTCAATGGCTTTTTATTCCATAAGGATTCCGGCACTGAGCTCCCGCCCAGCGGTCCCTAGCACAAGTGGGGCTGGAAAATGATGCTATTCTTCAAGCTCCACCTGCTGGCTCTGGAAGCAGAGTCGGGGCTTGGGAAAGGGCTTTTTGGGGTTATTTTTGGGAAGGACGGTCAAAATCCTCGCCCTGATTTAGCATGATAAAAACCTAACTCAAGCTGAACTTCTTGCCTTTCTTGGGTTAAAAACCTAAACGTGTGTTTTTACACTGATATCGTAGGTCTGCTGAACTGCTTGGGCACATCTCGAGCAGCAAAATTGCTCCAAGAGCAGAGGTGCCCGAGCTCCCAAATTAGTGTGTCTGGACCCGCCGCTGCCTCCCGCCCTGAAATTACTCCTTTAAATTGTGCCCTGCTGGTTGAGCCATCAGAAATCGCGCTATAAACAAAGGCAGTTTTATGCAGACAGGAGCTGAGCCAATGTATTTTTTAAAGACAGGCGCAAAACGACTCGTCTCCCCAGATGAGCAGCCCTTACGAGCTCGCTGGAATTACGGCGAGTGCCTAGAGCCTGTTTCCCTGTTTCCAGGGGCTATTCCAGTGCTGACGGTGCAAGCCAGCGTCAGAAAGAGCCCTGCGGTCATGAGGAGCCAATGCTCCCGTTGCCAGAAACTTTGCTAAATTCCAAAAAGGTCATTTAAGAGTCCAAAATCCTGACGTTGCTGGTGTGAGTTAATCACCCTGGGCACCTTCATAATGTTTCTGCCACCGCCACTGGATTTTGTCTATTGATTAGCTCCCGTGGCCGCGCTCCGGCTCGGAGCAGCGAATGGAGCTTCCTGCCCGAATCAGGTCGGCTTTTCTTCTCACGGGCACCAAATCTCTTCTTGCTGTTTCCAAGAGAAAAATAGCTACGTTTTATTCGAGACCTTCCGACCCGCTGCCATGCCTGTGAAGTCCTGAATGCAGAATTATTGCCTTCCCTGGGTTTTGTCCATTTGTCTGGAAACCTCCAGATCACCGCATCTTGCTGCCGCTACTTTTTGCTCAATCCGGAAATATATATACCTATTTTTTTTTTAATCAAATCCTCTGACAGCAATCCAGCAGGAAGGGCACCCTGGAAGATGATGCTAATCCAGAGAGACCGTTCTCCAGCTTGAGCATTCGCGAAGTCTAATGAACTACTGGCAGAAAGAGGCTTCTGGAGCGCAATTAAAACCCGCGGGAAGCGCTTTCCGACGCCGCAGCCGTGCCGAGGATGAGCTCCGGGAGCGCGAACGGGCGAGAGGAGCCGCTCGCTCCCTGCTCGCGGCCGCACGCTAAGGCCAAGAAAACCAACGTGCATCGCAAGGTGCGCTGAAAGGAGCCGTCGAGGGGGGCTTGAGGCTCTTCCCTACCAAGGGTGGCTGCAAGAGTGACATTAAAGGCCACGTCCACTAAAACCATCCTTCTCCCCACAAATCTGCACTGCTTCACGGGACCAGTGTGAAAATTAACGTGTTGTTCGGTCTTATTAAACCCTTTGCAGAAGCTGCACTCTTGGAGACAGCACAGGAAGCAAGTTAAGGCTGGCAATAAGGGGAATGAGTTAAATGGGGCCAGGCGAGGAGCTGACAGCCCCAGCTGAGCTTGGGGACGGAGGGGACCGCGGTTTCGAGGCGGGCGAAACGAGAGCGTCGCCTCTCGTGGCTCCGTAGGGAAGGGTCAAGCGCTGCCTGGCTGGTGGGACCAACGCGAAATTAGTGTCTGAAGCAAAGAAGGGCTGACATTACTTCTCCAAATTATAAATTCGGCTTCCCAATCTATCTGAATGGATTAACCTCAAAACAGGAGATCCGGAATTTAAAGATTCAGAATTCAGAAGCTATTATGAGTCAAGAGGAGGGAATTAGCATTGGAGTTATAAATATGCTCGAACAAACTGACAGCAGTCGGCTTGCTGTTCCTTCCCTTTCAGAAGATGGTGGCACCGGGCTGCCGATATTTAGGGATACAAACCTGGTGCATCCTGGCTGGATGGGACCGACGGTGTGGGGGGAAGAACACCTTCACTCCTGGCAAAAAGGACAGGTCTGATCCCAAGGAGAAACCACCTGGGCCCATTCCAAGAAAATGAGTCCCCAGGTCCCCATGCCATCTCATGGACCCCAAAAAATAGGCAGGAGAGACTGAGCTGGAGCAGCTCCTGCATAAGCAGAAGCCGCTAATAGCGGATAGTCTCAAGGCAGCACATAATGAAGGCACTAAATAACATCACCGGCGATTTGGCTGTTCTGCCCAACATTAGCTGGTTTAACAGGCAGCAAGAGGCCTTTTACGGCGAGAGAATTTCTTTGAGTGCTGACTTCAAAGCTCAAGTTTGGCAGGAAGCTGTCTGGGAAAGATGGCGAGAAGGGAAAAGCCAATTTTACCTGGGAATCTGCTGCTCTCCCTGTGGATTCGCTGCCTGCACCGGGAGCCTCTGCCCACCCGGCTGCCTTTGCCCCCAAGCCCATCTGGGCTCCCTTTGCCCATAGCCGGGCACGAAGGCAGCAGCCCATTCCACAGGCTCCGTAGCTCCGAGGCGGATTTCCACGCTGGTCCTTGCACGCACACGGGAGGACAAAAGCTGCAAAATAAACAGCTGGAGGAGCAAAACGCAAGGTTAGACCCCCCTCCCCGGTGCCAGCGATTATTAAAACAGCTCCAAGGATGGTGTTGGCATCTCTTGAAATGAGTTCGTTACATGCAGGAGAGGCACTTGCACATGACAAACCGCTTTCTGTTTAATTAGCGGCCCGCGGTGGCACGCGGCCAGGCGGAGGAGGGGAGCAGATTGCTACCCGGCAGCTCAATTACGGGACAGCGCAGGGGCGATGCGGCTGCAAACGTCGCTAACTGCCCGCAAAGGGAGGAAATTAAGAAGGGGGTTGCGGGGCGGATTATTTATGCAGCGGGGTTAAGGAACAGGAGCTTTTAATAAACCTTTTGCAGGAGAAAAATACAGGAAAAAGAAGAAAGTTAGGCTTTCTTGCAACACATATTACTCCTTCAGGCTTATTTCTGCAAAAAAGAATGGTTTCTGCTTTGCGCCTGCTGGAAAAAGAGCTTGTATGGGGGAAAATCATGACAGAGATCCCAGAGTGGCCAGCCCTGGTTAAAAGCTTTCCCATCCTCCAACCAGGGAAAATAACACATGGATCCTAAGTAAAAAAGGACCCCGGCATTCGCACCAAAGCTCTGGAAATAAGCAACCATGGAAAGGAAATTCTAGCTAATACAAGTTAAATATAGGTTATGTTAGCTGCATTTTACAAGCACTATGAATGTTATTGGAGAAAGCTGTCATTTTTAATGACAGCACCAGCTCCAATTACCAGATAGCTGATACACTTGGGATTTGGGAGTTTTTTTTTAAATCACTTGAAATCTAAAAAAACCTTCATTATCAGCTTCTGAGCTGGATGTAAATAACTTCACCTGGTGTTAAGAAGTTTAACATTTCACAGGGCACACGAACGACTCAAAGCCATTTATAAATGGAGCTTCAGTTTCCTGGCAAATCACCCCACTGCTGAAACAGGGGCCAATCTGGGGGCGAAATCGCACGGGGAGGATGAGCGAGGCCGAAGGAGACGCTGGATCAGTCCCAATGCCGGAACGCGGACCCGGCAGGGCAAGGGATAAGGCAGGGATGTGCCCTGGCTTTGCCCGCGCTCTGAATGCACTGAAAAGCCTAAACCTCGTGGCTGGGAATACAAAAAGCTGCCTTAGTGCGGGTTCAAGGTGACACAGTTTTTGCTGGAGCATCACAAGCCCTCCGAAAGCGCGGGGCGCTCGCGCACGCATCCCGGCGCCGCAGCATCCTCCGGCGGCGACGGACACGTCCCTTGGGGTCCCCTCGTCGTCCTCACTCGCCAGCGTGGGCGAGCAGAGTGAGTCGGAGCTCCTTGTGCAAAAGTAGCTTCCAAAAAGTCAGGAGTTGCCTGGAAAAACTGGGCTTCCCGGCTGCAAGAAACAGCCGTATGCACCCAACACCCAGCTGGGTCCATCGCTAACATGGTAATAAGGGGAAAAGCAAAATGCTGGAAACATGAACCCCCCCGGATCAGCGAAAGCCTCGCAGTCAGCAAGAAGAACAGCAGCTCTCGAGTTTGTGGCAAGTTGAAAGTGGGATTGAATCATTACTTGAAGAAGAAGAACGTGTTTCTATGTCTATAAATAAAGCCCTGCGAGGCACGTAGCCAAAGCAGCACAAGTCAATATAGCTTTTCTATATGCGCTGTCAAACTTCACTTTTAGACAGTATATTAATTACCAAGTCAATAATTGTGGGTTTCATTAGTGTATTAAATACCTCGATCAATAATATTTATACTTCTCAGAGACTGTCCTCACCAAAAAGAAATAGGGAGGAGTGTTTTTTGAGCCTGCAGTTCAAAAAGTCAGCGCAGCACCAGCAAGGCTTTAATGGAAAACATAAACCACCAGAAACAGACAAAAATTGGATTATTGCTCTTATTTTTCAGGCTTTTGTACAATAAGCCACGAGGGAATTCCAAGAGCTAAACCAATGGCAAAAAAATTAGATTTCCTCCTCTTAATTGCACGACGGCGACGGCACGCTGGACACGACGGACGTCACGTCTTTAATTTGCAAAGGGAAGGATCCGAGCGGCTGCGGTCGGTCTGTCCGGCAAACTTTCTGATGACAAAATCTCCGAGCAAAGAACCTATTTCTGGTGGATCCCCCGCAGAGCAGAATGACTTTAAAGGTGCCTTTCCCGTAACCATCCCGGCAAAGCGCAGCCCTGTGCGGAGCTACGGCCCTCGTGTCATTACAGCCCTCGCCAAATTCACCCGAGCTAAGTCCAAGCACTGAATGCATCAAGCACGAGAAAAGGAGATCAGGAGATTTATTTTTTTTCAAAGCCGTATTGAAATGCTGCCCATGCCTCCTGAAAGGACAAGAGGTTTGGGGCAGGGGGAAGGGAGAGGAAAATTTTTCCTTTGGAAATACGCAGTTTGCTTTACGTAACCCACCCGAGCAGCCATAGATGGGGAAGGAAAAAGCACGGTGCTACAGGCAGCCTGCAAGCCCTCCCAACGGCATGCTTTTGGCATGGCAGGAAGGCTGGATTTAACAACAAATCAATGCTCTCTGAAGAGGGAAAATAAAAACAAACACCTTCCCCTCCACCCCAAACACAGACACCTAAGTACTCAAACACAGCACGCAGCAAAATGCACAACAGTCCTCACCAAAATCCCATCTGGTGATGCAAGCCACTTTGTGTATATATATACACAAATATATATGCGAGTGTGTGTGCGAATGAACTATAATATAACATGAAAAACAGGCTGAAAAGCTGCCACAAGGTCTCTAGGCCTTTTGCCTGCTCACAGATAATAAATTAAACAGACTTTCTCCTCCCTCTAATAAAATTGGTGATAGTTACTGCCCCGCTATAATATTTATAAGGTGTAACGTGCTGCAGAGCGCTCCTTTCTGCAAATGCAGCCTCGAAGCAGAGGGACGATTCGCTCTGTTAGAACTGGGGTCTGATCCATGTTGTATTTTCACAAACCTCTCGTGTGAAAACGATGTCAAGTTCCTATTCGAATCCCTTTAGGGGCAAATGATTGTCCTGGGCAGGAGGTGCCGCCTCCACCAGCCGGAGCGCAGCGGGGAAGGAGCCATCGGAGAGGAGGATTTTCCTCAAATCTGCTAATTTTGGGGCTGGGAAACAAGAGATCCGAAGGGAAGGCCGGGTGACCAAGCAGCACATGGACGAACAGCGCAGCTTCTGCCCCCGACAAGATGTTCCGCTGCATCTCGGGCAGCGAACGCAAATACCACGAGTATTAAGAAGCAAAACAGGAGACTCATCAAGTTACACTCGCGCTCCCGTCGCACTAAAAGGACAATCCGCTCATGCGGGAGCCCACACACACACACACTCATCCAAGCTGCCAGGCGGAGCTGCCCAGAGCGCTCGGCTCATCCCTGCGAGCAGTTCGCTCACCTAAAAAAAGGAAGGAAAAAAAAAACATTAAGAGCTCTTGGACTATTTTACTGCTCAACACTTTATTTGGGGGAGAAATAAACACAAGCAACACACTGACGCATCTTAAAAATGAGATCTGACTCAAGTTCAACCTCCCCTCCAGAGACTGGTAAAGGTCACTAACAATTAATTTAAGATTGATGTATGGCTAAAACACAGTTAAGCCATAACTGTGGAAATGAACACAAACGGCAAACCACCCGAACATGGCACAATGTCAGCTCATGCTCCAAATCTTTTCTCAACCACCCAGAACTTGATGTTCTCCTGTAATTGCCCTTGTACCTGACTGCTCAGAATCCACAGCCTCCCAGCGCTGCCTTCGCTTTGTGAATTTTATTTAAAGCTAAACACTGGCAGCCACAGGAATCTTCACCGCACAGTGATCGAGTTAGGAGGTATTCCAGCAGTCTCGCAATTTAGCGAATACATATCAGTCATCCTGCTCGGAGTAGTCAAAGGGATTCAGCGATAACCTGGACAGGAGCAAGGGGAGATTTATGGAGAGTAGGAAAAAGTGTTTGTCCATAAGAGGCAAAAAGCCCAGAGGTTTTCGTGGAGGAAAAACGGGAAAACAGGAGCCCTGCTTTCCCGTTTTTCCTCCCCCAGAACAGGAGCCCTAATTTTCCTTGCCCCCATCAGCCTCTGCAGTGATGCCCGGGTTGCTACAATTGCAGCTCCTTGGCAATGGAAAGGGAGGACAGGATGGAGATGGCTCCACAGCTTTTCTGCCCTCGTGACCAAGCTAGAAGGCTGCACTGAACCTCACCGACAAGAAGGATCAGATACTTTCCTTTGCCTGTCAAATTATTTATTAACAGATTATCTTCAACAGTTTGTTCTATGATCAAGAGAGGGAAGCGAGATATTCATATATATATGAATATGAATGAGGGAAATCAAATCCCCCTCTCAGGTTTCATTTTGCTAAATTAGCTCCTCTAGGCCCCTCCTAAAAAAGATCTTCAATCTACTCTGCTTCGAGTCCTCCTCTGTACTTACCCCAGCTGAGGTTTTTTGCCTCTATATGGAGCAGACCAGAATTGTACATAGCATTTGAGATGAGATCTCACCAGAGTCTTATATAATACTCTCATACTCATATAGCTATACTGGAAATACCTTGCTTTACATAGCTTGATGTCTTATCACATACTGATTAAAGCATGCTTAAAACCCCTCTATTTTTCAATCACTAATGAGCATCCACTTTACAGCAGGCTTTATTATTATTAGTTCTCAAGTAAAGGACTTTTCACATCAACTCCCAGTTCTTTTTTTGCTCCCATCCTCAAGGTCATCCAGCCCTTCCCGTGTTCACCTTAATCCTCTGGAGCGCTGGTACCTTCCATCGCTCCTGTTCTGGATGCAGCAGAGCCAAGGCAGCATCACACCATTCCCTCCAGGAGAAAGGGATGTCCCAGTAGAGCCAGCTGTGCTACCTAGTCTCATAAAGCTGCAATTCCAGCCAAATCAGCACAAATTGCCATAAAACTTTAAAGCCTTGATGTGGCCCGAGACTTGAGAGCACCTCCAGGAACGTGCTGCGTTACCACTTGCTGTTGGCCCCCTCAAACTGGGCAGGGGGGATCAAAGGCAGGAGGCAGAGCTAAAAAACTGGTTAGCAGAGTGGAAAGATAGATTATCACTGCTAACCTACCATTTGTCAATCCAGAACCGTGCTGAAGACTGTAATTTTCTAGTCAATGCTTTACAAGCAAGGTCAGAGGGAACAAATACTTCAATAAAATGAAAAAAATCCAGGTATCAGCAGAACCACCCAGTCATGATCCTCAGAATCCAGAAAGAGGAAGGAGTTGTTTGTGCAACTAATGGGCCCAGGATAATGTCTTTCATGCCCATCAATGGAAATGTCATTTACAGACCCTCAATACCGAGCCTTAAGATGACAAACAGGAAGTCACAGGAAGGAGGGCAGCAAATGAATCCATGAAGAAAACACAGCTCTATGGTGCAAAATAAACAAACAAACTTCAGTTTTGCTACCAGAGACCAACTGCAGCACTGCCTGGATGCTTGGAGCTGTGCAGCAAATGCCAAGCTGTGAGCTGCAGCCAGGGAACACATAATTAATGTGATTAGGAGCACACAGAGCTAGCATGCTCTGCTGACTGAAAAGCCCAGTAGCATAATTACTGTTTTCTGTACTAGCTCTATGTCTGAACAAATCTCAAAGCCTGGTTAGTTTTAGACTGCTGTGTAAACGTCAATAAAAATCCCAGAAGTGCCAGCTCATCAGCATTCTCAGACACAGAAATGGTGAAAATATCACTGCATTTCCATGCTGTTAGCATCAGGCATAGAAGTCTCCATTCTTCAGCCTAACCTTAAGAGTTTGTAATAAGGTAACATCTCCCCCAAGTGAATGCTTATTATGAAAGCTAATTAATTGCTTTCCAGTAATGAGAAGTCTTTGGTGTTCAAAGAAAGCAAAATTCACTATGTAGGAATTAAACTGTTTATTGAAACAAAGCTCCCCCCACTTAAAGATCTCTTTATGATTAACATTACACATAAAACCAAAGAAACTGAACATACAAACATACAAAGTATATGTAGGCAAGAAATGTGCTAAAATCAGTCAAAACATAGTATTAATTGAACTGAAAACTAAAGCAATGCTTTGTAGTTGTCTGGATTTCCCTGGGGGATGGAGAGTCAATGCTTATCTGCTTTCCTCAGAAGAGACAATTTTGATTAATATCAGACCCATCTGACTCAGTCTATTAAACCCTGAAGGAAGGATATTCTTCAGATATGAGAGATATGTCTTTGATTAATAATTCTACCATATTGCCATTCCAAGCATTAACTGCATGGCACCTATGGAAAGGGAAAGCCTTTGAATTCTAGGGAAGAGAGCTAACTTGTGCTAATAGACCTGTTCTTTGTAGCCTGTATCTGAAGACTGTATGACAGTCTTCCTCCTACCTTTAGCCGAGGAAGTCCAAGTGCTAAGGTTGTCACTACTTCCTTGCAATGGTTATAGAATTTAGCTTTAGCTATATCAAGCAAGCAAAGTTACTTCAGACATTCTGAATGCTTTGCCTAAAGACACTGGCAATCTGTCTAGAAGAGTTCTCTTAAGCACTATCCTAGTTTAATTGACCACAGAAGTCTACAATATCGTGGCCATTTGAGTGCAATCTTACCTACCAGTAGCATATGTTCAGAGAAATGCATTAAATCACTCAGCCCACTACACTGGACTACCATGCATGGTGTAACTAATGCCAAATCGTCTCACACAGGGTGGGGAGAAATCAATTTAACATTATCTCTTGAGTTTTTCCTGGAAGTGGAAGCTTTGGCTTCAGATCAATCAGCACCAGCCCTCTCATCCAAGCTGAGCATTTTTCCTGATGCTTGTGATCAACCTCTTGCTGTATTCTCTGTAGTTCACAGGTTTGACATCCAGTGCTGTAGCCTTAATGCGAGATTCATCCTTTGAAAGAGAAAAACGGCATGTAAAGAAGAAAGCTCTGTGCTCCAGGCATTTGGTTTAACCTTCTTTTGCCCCAGTATTTCATTGCTCTTGGTATCAGGGTCACTGGGGACTTCAACTTGAGAGCATCTCCGTTGTTTTAATTTGAAATACCAGGTTGGATGAACTTGGGGGGGAGCATTAGAGAAGGACACTGGATCTGTCCTTCAACACTCTGGTGCTAACAACAGGCAGCACTTGCTCTGAGCACCTGCCTTCAGAAACTTCTCCCCACATGCAAGAGAGGAAGATATTTCTTATGGAAACAAGTCTAACCATGCAAGCCACATGCTGTGCTCTTTGCCTTTGGGGATACTTACATTGTAGGTCTCGAGTTTGACGCGGATCCTGAACTCATATGTGTTGAAGTTTGCATTTTGGAACACTTCCTCAAACGCCTGCTCGTTCTGCAAGGAGGACAAAGACAGACATTAGCTGCTGACACGCCGAGGTGCTGGTAGTACCAGAAGATCTCAGAAAAGTACATCTTTTGTAGATGTAGAGAAAATGTTGTGACTAACTGCATCACACTGGCAGGCCTGAATTTTCTATCAAATTTTAGATGCCAAAACTGTAACTTACAGTTTAAGAGAAAGCTGAATTCAAGTTAAAAACTGTTTTAGCTGGCTGAAACGAATAGCCCACAGTTGTGCTGACTCTGCAACCAAATAAACAGAATGAAAATAGTACAAGTCTGCATGAGATTCTCATACTGCTCAAGTGGCAATTTCTGATGGTCTGTTATGACCACAGCAGAGTTAACTATTTCCTTATTAACAGCCTGTTA
>NW_010584083.1:0-14836 GCF_000705375.1 Tinamus guttatus | reverse complement strand
TTCTTACCATACGGTCTGGCCCTTCTTCCACATTATGAATGCAGTCTTTTTTTCTTTAAGTTCACCCAAGAGCTCCTTGCCCATCCATGAAGGACTCCTGCTCCCCTTGCCCAACTTTATTCTTGTAGGAATGCACCAACCCTCAGCTTGGAGAAAGTGGTGCTTGAATAGTAGCCAACTCTCCTGGACACTCTTCTCTTCTAGGACCCTTGCCCAGAGGATTCCTCCAAGGAGCTCCCTGAAGAGCTCAAAGTTGGCTCTCTTGAAGGCCAGGGTTACAATCCTACTTCTTGCTCTGCCTCCTCCTTGCAGGATCATGAATTCCAACATCTCGTGGTTACTGCAGGCAGGGCTTCCCGAATCCTCACATTTCCAACTACATCATTGCTGTTTGTTAGTATCAGATCTAGCAGCGCCCCTCCCCTGTTGACTCATCAACCACCTGCATCAAGAATTTAACTGCAATGCTCTGCAGGACTCCTCCTGGACTACCTGTTCCTAGCTGAGTGGTTATCCCAGCAGACATCAGACTGGTTGAAGTTCCTCAGAAGGACCTGGGTTTGTGATCATGAGGCTTCCTGCAGCTGCCTGTAGAAGGCCTCATCCACTTCCTCTTCCTGGTCAGGAGGCCTGGCCAGGACACTCACCACAATGTTGTCCCTGTTGGCCTGCCCTTTGATCCTCACCCACAGGCTCTCAACCTGCACTTTGTCCTCCCTTAGGCAGAGCTCCATGCATTCCAGTTGCTCTCTCATGTAAAGGGCAACTCCACCACCTTGCTTTCCTGGCCTATCCTTCCTAGAAAGCCTAAAGTCATCCATGGCCATGTTCTAGTCATGAGAGCTGTCCCACCATGTCTCAGTAATTGTAATGATATCATGGCCCTGCAAGTGCAAATGCATCTCCTATTCCCTGTGTTTATTCCCCATCCTGTGTGCATTTCCATAGAGGCATTTGAGTTGGGCACCCAATGTGCCTCTCTTTCCATTTGGGGCAGTGTAAGTCCACTATGTGGGCCTTCAGTAGTGCTCATGTTTTGCTGTTTCCGTTCTCCGGGCTTTGGGCATCCTTGACTGGCTCTGGATTTAAGCAGGTGTGAGTGGCATGGCCGGTCATTGCCTACATTATCACTTGCTGCCCTGATGATACCTCCTTCCCACCTCGAATCTAGTTTTGTCTTGGTTAGTCTTGGTAGAGGAGATCCTTGAGTCCACATCTCAGCCATTTGATTTAGGAGAGCACATTGCAGCAAAAATACTTTGGTATCTCCTCAAAAGCCAGGCATCAGTGAAGAGTGATGGGAAAGAACATCCTTGCAGGGTTAAAAGGCATTTGGACTGGGACTGGGACTGAGGTGTAGCCTGCACACATTGCGACTTCTGTTTCATTGTGTGCATGCAGGCATTCCCATGAGCCTCTCTGCGTTGGAATCTTCCTGCAAAGCCCTGGCATGGACCCAAGTCGAGGTGGGATGTTGCTGCCTGCAGGGTGGTATCTGCAGGCCTTTGTGGTATCCACAGGCAATGCAAGGATTTTCCTACTGCATCACTAGTGGAGAGCAGTCCTGCTGTTTAGACAAGAAAATTTTCCCTAAACTCCCTAAACCTTGAGTGTGCTTGGAGACAGGATTGCCCTCTCCTGTGTTCCTGACATGGTTAGACACCGAAAGAGAGGCTGACCTCTGGGTTGAGTGAATGCAGAGGAGGTGTGAAACTTGGCATTTTGGGGGCACCATGTGGGCCTTGGTCCTACTTGACAGCTCCAGCCCTTGTCTAGCCAGGACGTGCAGGTCATGTTGCAGCCACGCAGGCAGTCTGCCCTGTGTCCCCACAGCCCCTGGCCCCTGCCCACCAGCGCATCACAGCGTGGCCGGTGCATCACAATGTGCATCAGTGGCACGGAGGTGGCCTCGGCCACCAATGCCTGCCTGTGCCCCAGTGTGCAGCTGTGCCAGTATAGAAGAATGCCCTCCCAGAAGGCCTGCACAATCCAGGCCTTGAGATGGAGGCGTGCCCTTGAGCTGTCCTCGACTAGGCAAGAATAGAGAACTTGGCTATCCGATTCAGGTAAACAGGATGCCCGAGGCAGAACTGGCCGACCACAAAGCAGGAGGAGCGCTGACGTAGTTAGTAGTGCACAGATATGACGGTGACCAATAGTAGCTATCGCAGCCACGCATGTAGCCAATGAGAAGGCAATCTGAGTGCGTGGAGACTGCATGGGCAGTGCTGCGCTGCATAAATGTAACACGTTTGACCCAAATAAACGAGCAAGATTCTAACTCACATTGAGTCCATGATGTCTTGACTCTGGCTGACTTCCAGCATACCAGTGCAAGGCAGCACTGGTTGGCTCCCAGCTAATTGGTACAGCAGAGAACGGGGACAGCGGTCCCAGCATTCCCAGGCCTGCTCGGCTCCTGGCGCTGCTTGGCCTTGTCATCTGGCCCTCGGCAGCGCCATGGGGCAGACGTGCTGCGGTGTGCGGGGCTCTGCTGACCCCGCTCCCAGCTCGCAGGCCTGGCCCGGGGCCCCTGGCTCCACTCCCAGGAGCTCCCAGCTCCTGCTGGTTGAGCGTGCGCAGGTGACGCGGCACCAGCGCACGCAGGGAAGGCACCTCCTGCTCTTCCCCGACGCCGTCGCCTTTGCCAAATTCAAGTAAGCACAAGGACCCCTGCCCTCCTTGCCCAGACCACTGCCCCTGCCAGCAGCCTCAGACCCCGCTCCTGCCTGTTCCTGCTTCTGCTGGAGCCTTGGGGAGCCCAATGGCCTTTGGAGGGGCCCCAGCACGAACCCTTCCTCCTGGCCTCACAGCCTGTGCTATGTGTGGATGTCTGGTCTCCTGTCGAGATCTCACAGTACAAATACCTGCAAACCTCCTGCGTGCGCGTGCTGATGCTGTGAGGAGGGATGTGCTTGTCCCTGAATGCAGGGTGGGGAAATAGGAAAGTGGCAGGCTCCTGCATCTACCATCCTCACGCACAGCCCCTGAGCACCCTTCATCTCCCATGGCTCAGGGTGGCCGCCTGAAGACTCCGCCGTGGGCAATGACTGTGCCCTGGAGGGCAACTGGGGCTGCCCCCATGACACCACCTCCAAGGGGCTCCCTGCTCTTCCTCCCGCAGGCAGACTCGGCAGCTCCTTCCTCCTCAAGCACCGGATGCCCCTGAGCGAGCTCTGGGTGCTCTGCGGGAAGGAGGTGGCTCACGGAAG
The DNA here is from genome assembly GCF_000705375.1 of Tinamus guttatus. The sequence continues at coordinate 11,624 of NW_010584083.1, read as the reverse complement.
GGAAGAGGAGGAGGAGGCTTTTGGCCGGAAATGCGCCAACAGCCTCCTCCTCGTGTGGCCGAGCAAGAGCTGTGTGGTCACATTTCGGTGAGTGTGGGGCCTGGGGAGCTGTGGCTCTGCAGAGCAGCGGGAGGAGGAGGAGGATGGGCCCTGAGCCTTCTCTCTCCCGTGGGCTGCAGGTCACAGGAGGTGAAGGAGTCGTGGCTCAGCGCCACGCTCAGGTGAGGCCTGCGGGCAGTGATGCCACTGGCGGCACTGGGTGTTCAGGGTGCTGGTGCTGCAGAGCTGCCGGGGAGCTGTGGTGGGCTGGGGCCATGCAGAGCGGTGCTACCCGCGGGCCAGCGCTGCGGGCAGGTCTGCAGGGGAGGGTGGCTGGAGGGGCTGCGCTGCTGTGCGCGCAGCGAGCAGAGAGCCGGGCAGTGACCCAGCTCTGCCCTGGGGGCTGCCCTGTGCCCAGCAGGAGCCGGGGAGACCAGGGGGCCCGCGTCACCCGCCTGGCCTCGTTTGAACGGCTCCTCAGAGAGGTCATCAGCGTCTACGGTCCCGTAAGTGTCCTCGAGCTTCCTGCTGTGCTCTGACTGCCCTGCCCTTTGGGGAAGAGCCTCTGCACCCAGCGGCTCCCGCTGACCCTCTGCTCTCTTGTGCAGTTGGCGTCCCTGAGTGACCAGACCATCAAGGCGCTGGCCCCTGCAGGTGCTGCCAACAGGTATCTGTTTTTGTGCAAGCGAGGTGGCAGGGACCGAAAGGCTGGGGACAGTGGCCGCTGCCAAAGGAGGCAGCCTGGGAGGGCAGCCACTGCCCGGGGCCAGGTTTGGGCCTAGACAGTACAGTGCCACCTCAGCTGCAGGTCGAGATCAACAGTAACAGTGTTCCAACAGTGTATGGAAGATACCAGAAAGCTTCCTGCATTGGCCACAGCTGAGCAAGGCCCACACATCCCCTGGCCTTCACAAAAGCCAACTCTGCTTGGCAAAGTGCAGGCCGACAGACGGAGCGCCTGTGACGGATATGCTCCTTCCCCAGCTCATCCTGACTTCTCACACATAACCCTGTTCAAGTGTTAACTACCACATTATCTGATCCTGGTAGTTGCCTCCCTGATTTCTTCCCCCTCCCAGACATTAACCATCAATAACAGTCCTGATGGCCCTATCCTGATGGGGACATGTGGCTAACTGTGAGTACACCAGCCAACAGTCATTTCTGAATTGAAAGAATGACTATCAGTCAATCATCTTATCCTATAAATACAGGGACAGCCCAAGAGCCCATTGAGCTCTCCTTGCATGGCAGTGGGCTGCAGGCCAGGATCCTGGCCCGCGGGTGGGGTCTGTGTAACTGCCTCGTCATGGCGCTGCGGAGACCCCTGTGCTCATGTCCAGGGCAATGAGGGAAAAGAGAGGGACTACAGCGGTCCTACTGCAGGATAATTGCTGGAACAGCTCTTTAAGAAGAGAAAGAAACTGGTCAGGAAACAAACATCCAAGAACACTGTCTTGGGAAGATGATGGTAAAGAACCCACCGTCAGAACCAGATCAAGAAGGAAAATCCAAAAGAGCGTGCAAAAGAGATACCTACAAAAAATACAGAAGAGCAAATGACTCCATACTGTCCTGTAGAAATGCGAAATGGCCCACCTTGTAGCTTCAGGCAAAAGAAACCCAGATCAAGCACAGTGATGTACACCTGACATCCACAAGTTAAGCACAAGGTCCTCTCCGTAGCTGAAATCATGACCTGTGAATATGAAGGAGTTATACTGACCCCTCTGTTATGCAGCCATCCTAAATATAGGTTCAGGGCTTCTCCCGTGAATGACATCTTTTGCCGGCCACTACCATGATTGCCACTTAAATCCCATAACCTGAAGCAGCAGGAGAAACAGCAAGAATTGATGTCTTAGTGGTTCCTACTGCTTCCATGGCAGGGGTTGGTTGGTGGAAGTAATAATGGCAAAAAAACAAAGAAGGGGGATATGTTACAGTGAGGGGGGAGCCAGTTCTGGGCAGTGTCTCCTCGGCAGATGGGGACTGAGCAGGAGAGGCGGGAGCTTCAGCCATGCGGCCAGTGCATGACCAGGCAGCTCATTGGGCGGCCTTGCGCATGGGGGGTGCGTGATCCCCTGCCTGATTGGCTGGTTGGGTTGCTGGGCTCCGCGCGCTGCCGGGCAGGGCAGGGGCTGCTCTGGGATAGGAACCTGGGTAAGTTGTGTTTAACCTCAAGTAAAGGTCTTTGGCTCACCACCCCAGAGACCCGTCTCCTTCGTATGCCTGCAGCCTCTCTGATGTTAAACCCTGACAGAGCTCACCTTGTTGCATTGCTCACTATGGGCTAGAACTGCACTCTGCCTGTGCTGGATATTGGCCCCTTATGGGGGCTCTTGTGTCTCCTGAACTGCTCCTCCCCTCCATAGGGCCTAAGGTTGAAGCTAACCATCTGACGGGAGCTGTGTGGTCCCACTGGCAAAGCCCCCTTTTCCTGCAGAGACACACTCAGAAGTAACTAAGAGGCTCTTTCTGCCCACAGGGCACCCAGGGACTTCTCAGGAAGGTGCTTTGGCCAGCCCCAAGCCTGAAGTTTCATGTTTCCCCCCAGGCTCTGTGATGCAGCAGCAGCAGCAGTTCCAGTTCCGTGGGAGAAGCCCAAGGTGCAGCAGGGCTTACGCAACCCTCTGCCCCTCCACTGCTGCCTCTTCAGCAAATCCACCCCAGCACAATGGACAGGAGCTTCTCCGTGCCAGCCCTGTCCATGCAGGAGTGCTCTGAAGGCAGCAGAAGGCACCAGGAGCAGGGCAGCTGTGAGGATAACACTGGAGCTGGGCAGCAAGAGCTGTCCTGGAAGGCCTTGGAAAAGGAGCCTGCCGTGGTGCCTGCCTGATTCTCCCACGTCCCTCCTCCCCAGGCCTCCTCCAGGTGCTCCCTGGACAGCACCTTGTCTTTTTACCAGTGCCCCTCCACCATGCCCCTGCGGCCTGCCTCCATGCTCTCCTGCTGCTGGTGGGCCAACAACACCATTTAAGCAGCCATCAGCCAGGTGGAATGAAAGAAAAAAGAGGAAATAGAAGGGGAAAAAAAGAAAAAGAAGAAAGGCACACAGATGAGGGAAGCGTCCAAAGTAAGAAGAGACAGCAGTGCAGCTGAAAGAAGACAAAGAGTCCCAAAGAAGAGCAAGGGAAGAATGCCACCAGCAAAGAAAGAAAGAGAAATGCAAATAAAGTGCCAAAAAGGTGGACAAAGAATGAAAAGGAAAGAAGTAGGAAGAAAAAAGAAATGTGGAAAGGGAAGAAGAAAGAAAAAAAGGAAGGAAGGAAGACAGGAGGAAAGAAATGCAAGAAAAAGCAAAGAGAAACATCTGGGGAAAAAAAGCAGGGATTGGAAAGAAAAAGAAAAGAGAGAGAAAAGCAAGAAAAAGAAAATGAGAGAAAATGGGGAAGGCAGAAACACACAAAAACAAAAAAGAAACAGAAAAGAATGGAATGCAAAAGTAAAGAAAGAAAAATCTGGAAAGTAGAAGAAAAGAAGAAGACGGTAAAAATGGAGACATACAGTGAAGAAAACAAAGGAACAAAGGCAAGGGAAGTCAACGTAAAGGAAAGGCAAGCAAGCAAGCATCAAGAGGAAAGCAATCAGGAAATAGAATAGCCAGAAAAGAAGGAAAGCATAATGAAAAGCAAAATGGATGGGAGAAAAAAAAAGGAGAAAAGAAAGAATTGCAAACAGAAAAACAAGTGACAAAGAGAAAAAAGAAGATGGAAGAACACAAAAGAAAGTATAAAGAAAAATTCTGTGACAGAAAAGCAGGGAAAGAAAAAAAAAGAGAGAATGGCAAGAAGAAGAAAAAGAGAAAAAATGCGGAAGAAGGAGGCAACACCAAAAAAGGGAAGAGACAGAAAAGAAACAGAAATGGAACAGTAAGGAAATGGAAACTGGTAAAGTAGAAGAAAAGAGAAGAAAGTAAAAATGGAGACATACAAGGAAGAAAAAAGGAAACTAAGGCAAGGGAAATGAACCCTTTGCTTTCCAAAGAGAAGCAAATGAGGAAGCAAGCCAGCCAAGAAGCAAAAGGGAAGCAGTCAGGAACTGGGATAGAAAGAAAAAGGAAACAATAATGGAAAACAACATGGATAGAAAAAAAGCAGGAAAAAAAAAAGGAAGTGAAAAGGAAAGTAAAAAAGAGAAAGGAAGGAAGGAACACAGGAGGAAAGAAGAAAGTAAGAAAAAGTAAAGAGAAATGTCTGAGAAAGGAAAGTATGGAAAGAAAAGAAAAATGAGAGTAAAGCAAGAAAGGGAAGAGACAACAAAAAGAAAAAGGAAAAAAGAAACAGAAAAAAACGGGAATGGAAAAGTAAGGAAAGGAACACCTGGCAGGGGTAGCAAGGAAGAAAAAAAAATCGAAGAGGAAAAGAAAGAGAAAAGAGGGAAAAAATAAATAAAACGTCAGAAGAAATAAACGAGGAAAGACAAATCCCCTTCATACATGTAGATCCGCGTCACTGAGATTATGGTGCCACTCAGTCGTAGAAGCAGTGCCAACCTGTGTGTAGCATATGGTTGAAGAGCCTAAGCCTCAGGATAAGAAAAAAAATAAACAGGGATAGAAAAGTAAGGGAAGGAAAACGTGGAAAGGCAAGGATAAAAATTAATTAATTAATTAATTAATGAGAGAGAGAAAAGAAAAAGGAAAAGGAAGAAAGAAGCAAAGAAGAAGGTGACCATGGGAAAGCATCGAGGAAGCTGAGTGTGTTGCAACAGGGCAAATTCATACATGTAACTACAAAGTTCACTCTTAATATTTGATCGACTGCACCTGTTACAAGTTTGTCTTTGTGACTAAGAATAAAGATAATGAGTAGTGCCTTTTTTTGGCAAACGTGATTCTATTATTTTCATTAGTATTTTCTGATCACTTCCCCCGGAAAGGATCATGCAAATGCCTGTGAAGGAGTGCTTCCAGGTCTGCAAAACTCACAGACTTAAAAACAAAAAACATTTAGCCCTTTTCTCTTTTATCGGGGTTTTTCATCATGATAGGACAGATCTTAGCTTTCAGGATGTTGCCTGAACTACTTTTTCTCAGGAAATGAATTAATTTCCATGTCATCTTTATGCTCCTACATTAGACCCCAACTGAAGGGCTATGCAGAGAAATCATACGTTACTTTCTGCAGAGAGGAAGGACCACTCAAGAATGAGGCTATTTACTTTAGTGCAAAGGAAAGCGCCGTTCAATTCTCTTTAGAGGTGGATACTTCTTCACTACTGAGCAACTCCAGTGGTGATGAGTGGGAAGGAACTGCAGAAACTAAGAGCCATCCATTTCCCTACCAATAATTTTCCAGTTCTTAGAGCATCAAGTTGCTTCCTGAAAAAGGATTAGAACAAATGTGCAAGGAAACGTAATCTGAAAACTAGGGAACCAGATTAAGTGCCCAGATCCTGAAGCTGTGTGGTTACTCTGAGATACAGCAGCTGGGTTGTGCCACCTGTAACAGGATGACCACAACCAATGAACCTGCCAAAGACCCCACTATTAGAAAACTAGTCCAGATCATTGTCAGCTCAAGATCTCTTCTCAGGAAACTGAAGTCACAATCATCCGAAGTCAAAAGACATTTGTAGTGAATGTTTTTATTCCAGTCAAACTATTCTTTAATGACTTCCAAGTATGTCTTTCTATTTTTATCACTGCTGATCCACCAACTCCCAATACTGCTAAGACACCTGCCTTGTTGCAGATAAGAGTTCCATGTGTGACTCTGCACACATTTCTGGAATGCAAAATGATAAAGATGTAGGGGACTTACCTTGCAGGTTCCAATAGCAGCTCTGGGTATTTGTGGTTTTTAAAGTGACATAACTAGAAGCAATTCAAGAAAACTTTATTAAAAGTCTCTGTATATTAAAGATGAGAGATCTAAACCAAATGCCATGAACATAGAGCTTTTTCATCTGAGTTCTGTGATCTTTGGACCCTGTGTCAGACTATTTGCTATAAAACACAACGTTTTGTGAAGACAGTCTTGACAGCACAGGTGGATCTAAATCTGATCCCCCTTTGGACTGAACAAAGGCTTCTCCTTTCCAGCTTGTGAAGATCTCTTCTATGGCAGCACATTCAGTCTGACATGGAGATTCCTGCAGACTATGTACGTGCAAGCCAGTGGTTAGACCCACAGCTTTTCCCTCACTCTGCAGGGCAGACTATAAAATAGTTCTGCCCCTCTCTTTGAACCAGCACTAGAGTGCCAGATGCGGCACCTGCTGGGTCCTGCTTCTGCTCAGGACACGGGTCTTCCCATTCAGCATGTCCAGATGCTCATGAGGTTCATGTGCAGGCATCAAACGCAGAATCACTGGCTATAAAGACTTGATTTTCCAGTTAGTAAAGGATGGAATAATCATTGCCCCTTCAGCAGAGAGCCCCTTCTTTGTGGTCTGCTTTAGACAGAACACACAAAGCGATCCTTAATTCTCCTGAAGCCCCAGCTTTTCTGAAGGGCCCTGGTTTCCTGTGCAGGCTTGCAAAGACCGACCTTTTCCAACAGCCATGGATGCCAGCTAATATCACCATGACTTCTTCTTCTGTTATTTATTTGCACAAGTGACATTGACCTCCCCCTCATTATCAAAGACGAAGAAATGCACATAGATTTGAAGAGTTGCAATTAGAGCCACAGACAATTGGTCTGTAAGGAGGGATTTTTTTTCCCTTTCCAAAGCAAGTCTATCATATGCCATCTGTGCCATCAGATGCTTGCCATGTGCTTGTGCACTTGTGGGTGCATCTCCTCAGGGTCCATGGACTTAAGGATGTCTAGTTTGCTTAAGTGATCCCTAACCTAGTCCTTCTGCACCTGTAGAAAGATTCAATTCCTACAGACTTTCTCCTTGCTCTCTTGGGTCTGGAGTTCCTGAGGGCTGGTTTTAAAACACTGAGGCAAAGAAGGCACGCAGTGTCTCAGCTGGTCTGTACCTTCAAAGCATGAACTACTGTGTTTTACATTTCCTTCAGAGACTCTATTAATTGCACATGCTTCTGTTTATTAAATATCTGTTAGAGATCGCAATTAGAACAGTATAGGTGATGTGGGGAAAAAAAGAGCAATCACCTTTTGCTCTCAGTGCTTATGACAATGATATTTTCTTCTTCTACAGCTTGAATGCTTATAGAGCACCTTGTAAGTATTAAGGCCAAAGGTAATACTCTGACTTTTAGACAGTTGTCACTGGAAACTCAAAACAGAAAATGTTCTTACCTTCACAGATACATAAAGCTGGCCACCTGAGTGTAAAAAGCTAATGGAGATATGGCAGGGTTATGCACAGAGACAACTATTGAAAGGAAATCCTAGGTGGATGCTGCTGATGCTCTTCGCAATTGCACACAAACCAAAAAGGGACCTGTATTTTGCCTGCCAGGGATTTTCCAGTTTAACCTAGCCTGGTTTGACATACATGCAACCTTAACACTCATTGTCTTTAGCCAAAACTTAGGGTGCCCAGCACTTTGCAACCCATTTAGCTGTGTTCTGGAGAACAAAATTTGTAAGGTGGCCAAGCATCTAAGGGTGAAGATGCTAAGTACCCTAGGAAATGTGTGGTGAGATGGCCCAGCAGGTCAGCAACATGGACAGGAAGACAGCCCAGATGGTCAGGCGTGCTTCCCAGCCCCACACAGTCCATGAACCAACTTCTTTTCTCATCCACTGCAACAGAGACTGATTAGACATTTGACAAAATCACAGAACAGTTAAGGCTGGAAGGGACCTCTAGAGATTATCTAGTCCACCCCCCTGCTCAAGCAGGGACACCTAGAGCGTGTGGCACAGGGTCATATCCAGGCGGGTTTTGAAGATCTCTAGAGGAGACTCCACAACCTCTCTTGGCAGCCTGTTATAGTGCTCTGTCGCACTCACCGGAAAGAAGTTCTTCCTCACATGGAGGTGGAACTTCCTGTGTTTCAACTTGTACCCAGTACCCCTTGTCCTGTCACTGGCCACCACCAAGAAGAGTTGGACCCCATCCTCCCTACATTCTCCCCTCAGGTATTTACACACATTGATGAGATCTCCTCTTCTCTTCTCCAAGGTAAAAAGGCCCAGCTTGCTTAAGTCTTTCCTCATACAATAGATGCTCCAGTCCCTTAATCATCATTGTCACTCTACACTGTACCCTCTCTAGAAGTTCCACGCCCCTCTTGTCCTTGGGAGCCCAGAGCTGCACACAGTACCGCAGAAGCGGCCTCACCAGAGTTGAGGAGAGGGCCAGGATCCCCTCCCTTGACCTGCTGGCAACACTCCTCCTGATGCAGGTCAGGATCCCTGACTCATGGCTAACTTGCTGTCCACCAGGACTCCCAAGTCCTTCTTCACGGAACTACTTTCCAGCAGGTCAGTCCCTAATCCGTACTGGTGCCTGGGGTTATTCCTGCTCAAGTGGAGGACTTGAAGCATCCTGCACTTGTCCTTGTTGGGGTTTTGTGAGGTTCCTCTCTGCTCAGCTCTCCATCCTGGCTAGGTCCCTTTGAATGGCAGCACAACCCTCTGGGGTGTCAGCCACCCCTCCTGGTTTTGTATCATCTGCAAACTTGCTCAGGGTGCACTCTGCATCCTTGTCCAAGTCGTTGATGAACAAGTTGAACAGCACCAGGCCCAGTACTGAGCCCTGGGAGACACTACTGGCCACAGGCCTCCAACTAGACTCAGCCCCATTTATCACCGCCCTTCAGTCCTCAATCCACTTCACTGTCCAGTAGCCCATTCCACTATTTCCTATTCCTAAGCTAAACTTAGCATCCCATTACTCTTTGGTTGCTCCAAAAAAAAAAAAAAAGACTGCTAAATGGTACAAGAAAGTTTTCGACTTTTGATTATCTCAGAATCAATGTTGCAAGTCAGTTTATGGTAAATTTTAGATGAGGTGATTAGCCATCACTTTTGTGTGACTGCAGCACTATGTTTGTCAGAGGCAGGGTTGGGAGGTCATTCATAACTGGACTTTCTATTAATTGACCCTTGCTTAAGGAGTTCTGTAAAAGTTTGTGATAAAATATGTGCTTATATTCCAGTGTGCTCCCAGAGCTATCTAATTCTATCCATTGACTATAAAGGATCTATTGGAACTAGACAAGGCTTAAGCAAATTAATCTTTTAGACCTAAAAAGAGATACTCCTACCCTATATTTTCCTGCAATATAATCTCTAATTTGGAAAGTAAGTAAATTGGTACTACCCATTTATCTTCATAGTTACCATATTCTCCCCTTTTTTGTGCTAACATAGAAGACTGCCAAAATATTAGAAAATATTATGAAATATTGTGTTTGCATTGCTTTTATTTTGGTTAACTTGTGAGATGCAGAGCTGCTGTTCCACACTTCTGCTAAAGGGAGCTTCATTTCATGATATATGAAGTATGATACAACTGAGGTGGAAGAATAAAGTATCCAAATTCCAAATTATGACACATAAATAGAAAGTGCCTTTCAGGTGGAAAGCTGTTTTGTCTTTTAACTAAGTTTAGACTTGGCTAAAGCCTAGCACTGTTTAATGGCTGTATAAAATGCATCATGTTTTTAAGTCCTATTTCTAGTTAGTGTCAAATGATAACAACCACTGAACTAACAAACAGCACTGTGGCCATGGTCACTGCAAAGCGGTAAAGGGTTTAGTTGGCCTATAAGAATTCTATATAAAAAGTATATATGTATATATGTGTTTAAGTGTATATGTATATATATGTGTTTAAGTGTATATGTATATATATTAAGTATATCTATGTATGTATAAGAAGAACCATTGCTGGCTGTGTGATAGAAAATGACTTTCTGACTGACTTTCACCCTTTGAGGAAGTTAGACGTGTGAAGGGGAAACACAATTTGGTAGGCCAGAACGGACTGCTGGGGCACCATGGTGCTGATCAGAGCTTGCTGGGGACTTCCAGGAGTTGGCAACGCACCTGCACGCAGGAGGCAAGTTACTGGGCTAGGTAGCCTACCTGATTTATTATGAACCAAGAAAACCACCAAAGAAACAAAATCCAAAAAAACCTCTGTTGTTGATGATGGTTAAGTGACCTTCCATTACACGTTTTCTGTGGCTGAGAGTAATCCATGCATTCATGCTAAACGCTGACTTCTTTTTTGTCTGTTTAACCTGAATCATTCTTCTGAATAAAATGTGCATGGCAAATACTCACTGGCTTGGATTATACCATTTCCCGTAGAATGAAACACAAGTCTCATTATGTCAGTGAGTAATTGTCTAAAGGCTGTGCACAAATGTGGAACATTATTCTCCTTAATTTTAAAAAAAATAATAAAACACGAAGCTTTTTGTTTCTGTAATGAAATTGCCATCAGTGCAAACATATTAGAGGTACAGGAATAGAATTCACATTTTAAAAAAGCAATAGCTGCCTGCATGCTATTAAGATAAGAAAATAATATGTTTCCAGGCGAGTAACCGTGCTTCTTGACAATCCATTAGGCAAGCAGAACTTACAATTTATTCCAGCCTACATATAATTCCAGTAAATAAAACAAAGAATGATGTCACGGCTAGGGATTCACAGATGACCTCAGCACAGGGCACATAAGCAAGCTGGAATGAAAGTGACGATAACAGAGCAATGTTTCTTTGGTCCTCGAGGATGTTTAATTCAGGTAAAAGTCTGTTTGAGAGCCTCTGTGGTGGTAGCACGCTTCATTCGTCGTGTGACACGGAACTACAGTGAGAAACATTGGTAAAAATTCAGAACCATAAGTTGGTCTGAACTAAAAAGATGTAACCAAACTGGGAATATGTGCTGGAGGATTTGAAACTATAAATAGAATACCTGCAAAGTGTACAAATCTTAAAAATGCAAAGGCAATGTGGGAAGTGAATATTTCTTATACTAGTTACAGTATCATTATAGCAGTACAGTATACCTATTAACCTATGCACTTTTCCCTTTCTAATAGGATTTTGCTCAGACTTACAGAAAATTAGCCTGGAATCAGAAAAGCCAATTCACTTTCCTTCTCTATTGCAGGCAAGGCTGGCTGTATCTAAGCCCCTCCTGACAGATCTCTGGCCACTTTTTAAGACCTGCAGTGGAAGATGTTCCACGTTATGCCTAAGCAATCTGTTCTGGTGCTTATCTGTCCTCCTGTTAGAAGCTTTTCCTCCTGTTTGATCTAAACCTCCACTGAAATTTTAGTTACTGCTACTTGTCTCATTCACAGCAGGCATGAAAAAGTTTATTCCTGTCCTTTGTTCAGCAACTTTTTAAGGTTATTAACGTGTTTCCCCGCAGTTTTCTTTTCTCTTGACTAACCAAATCACATTTTCATGTTTCCCCCCAGATCCAATTTACTATATCTCTGATAATTCTATGGGTTCTTTCTGATAGTTCTTTCTGAAGCGTAACATCCACACCTGGAAGCAGTAGTCTGGGGGAGAGCAAAGCAGTGCTGCGTAAGAGGCGGTAGCCACTTCCTGTCCTTCACAGTGAACGTTTGTTTTTTACTTTCTGTGCGCTAGTTTTGGTAGCATCTAATTAAGAGCATTTTGTAAAAAAAATCATCACCCCAAATCATTTTCTACACTGATTCTACTTGTAGCTAATTGCATTGTGTAA
>NW_010584081.1:95759-158482 GCF_000705375.1 Tinamus guttatus | reverse complement strand
TATATTTGTGTTTAACCTTAAATAAAGGTCTGTGGCCGCCCATCACCGAGAGCCTGCTCCTCAGTATGCCCGCAACCTACTCCATAACCTGCTTCCCCGATGATTCCTCTCTCCTCGAATCTAGTTTAAACCCGAGTTCTGAGTAAGTCTAAAGATTTTCTATACCAAAACTAATTAATATGAATATAACACATATAGGTATATACTACTCCAGGAATATGTAGGTATGTTGTACTCCATCCAGTTCAGGTATCAATGGTGTTTATACTTAGACACTGAGCACTTGCATCTGTCAAGCTAGAGTCCACAGATGTGGTATAGTATATATGGTATATAAAAAAGTAAGGTGGACACATATGCAAGGATGTGCATATGCACATATGCTTTTCTATTCTGTGCACACAAGGAGAGCCATTAATGAAACACATTTCACAATGAGTAATATCAATAAGTTCAGTTTATACTCAGAACTTGAGTAGTTGTTGTGAGCAAACTATTTCTAATTAAATCTTCAGTCAGAAAATCTAAATTCATAATATAACTATTTTTCTTAATCTAGCCATAATGTGTTTTTTTAAAAAATAAGGATTAGAAAATGTTATGGATTAATGCCTGCTCTCTGAAATAAATCAACAGCAAAATCAATCACTATAAAAATGCTACAAGAATTAATGTGTTATAGTCATCCAGGGAGCAGTATAACTTCAGGCTTGTATTTGAAGGGTGTGCATAGTGAATACTTAAGACAGATGAATACATTAAAAAAAATAAGTTTATTTATAGCCCCTCAAGAAATGGAAAGCTATGATATCACAGCTGAAAATCATCTTTCACGTGAGGTTATTTATCCCTTTTGTTACCAACAATTTTAGAAGTTTTTAAAATACAAAAATTCTTGAATACACTGAATTGGCATGTGGTTTGCCTTATGCGTAAGTGTGCCCATATCTACCCTGCAGTCCATGGAAAGTCTTTACCAGCAGGCTCATGACCCAGCCACTCACTGCCTGGCCTGTGCGAGTGTTTCAAACGAACCCATCAAGGTGCTGAACTCCACACTGCTCCTATCTTAGTTTCATGGGGCTTCTGCTGGAGGATTGCATCCACCATTTGGCATGTACATACTCTCCTTTGCTGATTGTCATCTGTGTATTTGCTGGCAGTTTGCTCCTATGTTTGATGTTACTCTGTGCCATCATCCAGATTCCTGCTTGAGCATTTGCTGCCAAGTTTGACCATACCAACACGTGACAACAGATGACACAGAGTTCCAGTAGCAAAACTCCATGGTGACACACGAATTACAAAAAACACTGATACAGAGTAAGAGACATTTGATGATACAGAGGTCTCCAAAGAAATGTCCAAATGAGACTCTAAAAAAGTACATGTTTATAAGAATGAAATCCAGCATGCTGAGGGTAAAGACAATTGCCTTTATATTCAGCATCTTTTTCAGTACAAGGTCTATGAGAAAGTGAAAGAGATTCCAAGTAGCTAGATTCATGTAGCTTTGTGAAAAAAAGATGGAGCAGAACATGTATCTTAATCTAGGTAATATTTACTAACACTGTATGAATGACAAGAAAGCTCCTACTAAGTTTGATAGAAACAAAAATAGAATCCTTTAATTATAAAGAATCTAATGACATGGTGGTAGAGTACTTTTATGAGCTCCTAACAAGATGGATAGGTGTAAACAACTGAATATCTAAAGATATGGAAGATCTGAATTTTCAGAAATGTAAGCCATATATGAAAAACGGAGTTGGTGTTGGCCATCTTCCCACTCCCTCTATACCACTTTCAGAAGCAGAAGTTTTTCTACAAGGCCCTTGTGTTATTCATTGCATGAAAATGGTACAGATGACACAGGTGCATCTCTGGCAAATGTCAAGTCTAAGGTCTACTTTGTGAAAGTATTAAATTATTTTGAAAGTTCCCCAAAAGGTTTCAATGACTGAAAATAGCCTCATTCTGTTTAAGAATGGAAGCATCCCAGGTTGGAACTGGGAAAACTTCCTAAGAAAAAAAACTGATATAGATAATTTTATCCAAGGTTGCAATTAAGCCTTTACTCAGTTGTAAGCAATTTAAAAAACATATTTTATTCTGAAATTGCTGGGCAAGTATAACACCACCAATGTTGCTATTAGAACAAAACTATCAAGCATAACAACCAAGTTTGGGGACAGCAGGTATCAGACATGCCACATAGCATAGTCCAATATCATTATTGCAGAACAAAACAACCCCAATAAACAATTCTGTTGTTGGCATGGAAGACTGTGCATGAGGAAGAGAGTTCACAGTATTGACCCCTGCGGGACACCACTGGCCACAGGCCTCCAAGCAGACTCATCCCCTTTTATCACCATCTTTTGGGCTCTGCCATTCAGCCAGCCCTCAATCCACTTCACTGTCCACTTGTCCAGCCCATACTTCCTAAGCTTTCCTATGAGGATGTTGTGGGAGACTGTGTCAAGTTGGTGTTTGTTAGCATAATGAGTCAATAAGACATTTCATGCTTGCTTTTTTTTTTAATATAGTTAGAGGTTTCAGAGACTTTCTGTTAATACTCCTCCTGTCCACAATTAACTGAATTCCAGGACCAAACATCATTGTAGATACTAAGCAGCATTATGGTATCGGGCAATCTTCAGTTTGGATCATTTTAAGTATCTGTCTCCTTATCTCATTTCTTCCTTAGGTTCCTTTGCTAGTATGTTGAATCATTAGCTTGCTAAGTTACTATTCATGAGACCCTTTGCTACTCTTCTAATTAGCAGGTATGTTTGTTAGTTCTTATCGGTAATTGCTCATTAGCACTCATGGATTGTCAGGCAGCAAGAACTGATTGCAATCTAAGGAACAAAAGTCAATCACATATCACAAGAGTGCTAGAAAAGAAAAACAGTCTGAGAGAGTTGAAAAGCAAACAGTCTCAGCATAGGAAATGTGACCTGCTTTTTGTTGCAGTTTCTCTTCAGACCAATATGTTTAACAAGGTGATCTAGTTGCCATCAACCCTAGTTCCAATTTAAAAAAAAATATTTTAGAAGCATGGCAGTGCGCATCTCTAATGAAGTGGTTTTACACTGCCTGCTCTTGAGCCATCCGTACCAGCCCGCCCAGGCAGACCCTCCTGTCCTTTCCCATCTGCTGCTTCGTCTTGTCACATAGATCAAATGACTGCTGACATGCTGACATTTATCCGCTCTTACAAGAACAAATAAGGATTCCAAGTGGTTAAATACAAACTCTGCTGTCACTTTGCTAACAATATTGACATGCCAGAACTGTATTGTGTTCCTTCAACTGGGAGAAAAGGTACAGCTTCTTAATGTTCTGTCTGCCCTTGCATTACCGTGTCACCATATACCTTTTGCCCACTCAACAGCAGAATTAATCAAGACAGTAGCTAAAAAAGTAGGTAAAGATGATCACCTCAGTTTGTTTATTTGCAGCCCAGAGGCACGCTATGTGCTAAAGAGCCAGAGGCCACATCAGAAATTTATTCTGGAGGTTTGACACATGAGGGAAATAGGTTCTGCTAATGAATGATGGGGTTGTTTCTAGCCCACCTACAGGACAGCCTCTTGACTCAGCTCAAGGGTTCGCCTGAGTCAGAAAGGAATAATCACTAATAATTCAACCTACTTCTGTACAACTCATTCTCTCATTTACAGCAAAATATTTCAGGCAAACTGCCCAAATACTTGTTTTATACATTTACTTGGAAGAAGGATTTATTATTTTATGTTTTACCAGAAGCTGACATAGCAGTATTTTTGATAACTTATAGTATCAAAACAATTTGTACAGAAAGATAGTGGATGGGCACCATCCTGTTTTCAGTGTCAGTAGCAGTCACAGAGAAGAGGTGCTTAGAATCAGTCTTAATATCTGATTTTCTTCTCAGCTTTACTATAGATATTCTTCATTATACTGGCAACTTTCTTATCATCACTCTGCATCAGTTTCTGTATTTCAAAAATTGCTGTAATAATTCTTGTCCAGCTATGAATCTGTTAAGATCTACTAGCATTGTTTGTTAGCCATTTAGATCCAGAATGAATCCACTGCTTCCTTATATATTTTCCACTGATTTTTCTCCAATGACTTTCTCCATATTAGTACTTTGAAAATGTAACTGAGACTGTATCAAATCAATAAAATTTTCTTGCTCTTGGATTCTTTTAAATTTTTTATTAAAAAAAATAACTGAACATATATTATTCACACATCATTTCAGTGTTGCATTTCACTGTGACTGGATTCATTGCTGTTCATTATTTGCACTAGGGAAAAAAAAGCAATGATGAGTCATATTCTTAATCTCAACAGCTAAATAAAAACTCCTATAAAATCAGGCAATTCTTTCCCTCTTTTGTCTATGATGCAAATATGTTTAGTGGAAAAACCTCTAAAACATGGTCAAACTAAATCTATTGCTATATCTTTAATCCAGTAATTTGAAATAATTCTCCAATTAAAAAGTGATTAATTATCTCAGCACAAGTTAAAAGGTAGTGAAGCACAATTCTTAGCAATGGTAATTAGGTGGAGATGATAGAATAGCTCAAAAAGTACCCATATTTATTTCTACATTCTATTTAGAAAGTAGAAAATTATTTATTCAGAGAAAATGAATAAGAGGTATTTTCTAGGCCACTAGCAAAGGTAATTCTCTAAGTTGAAAATTGATCAGATCAAATGATTTCCAAAGAATAATCTAAAAAAAAGTTGGCAGTCTCCCTTTGCTCAGCTAGCAATAATAAATCTTGGAAAGAAAAGAAAGCCCTGAATAACTGGAATAATGCATTTTCTAGAAGAGCAAATTGGATGGCTTGGATTCCAATAGCACAGATAGCTTACCAACATCACAAAAAGAAATAAATCATATTAATGTATTAGGGAAATAAATTATTTTAATATAAAAACACAGAAATAATCCAGTGAATCTGCCTTCATAGAAAACAGACCTTCTCAAACAAATCTTTGTGGTTTTGGTTATACATGGAGTAGAATTTTGTAAGGCACTGATGTAAAACTGGAGACAAAAATAATGCTACAGGAATATGACTGTCTGAGGCAGGTACCTTGTGAACATACCGCAGGATGTTCAGGTTCGCAGCCCCAGTTCCATGGGGTTTTAGATTACTTAATTTAGCAAAATGATCTGAGCTCTAGTTCAGGCGGGGATTCCTTAGTCCTCAGCTTTATTCTCACAAAGGTCTTTCCCAAAGGTAAAGAAATCCAGGATTCCAGCCTCAGGCCCACGTATTTTCAGTGTCCTCAGCTCTCAGTTGAGGCACTGATCGATCAGACAGGCTTTCTTGCACTTCTTCGATCGTAATTTTTCCAACTAGCTTTTTTTTTAATCTTAGGGGACTATCTGCCTGACAGTGCAAGTTTTTTGAAAGGATTAAAAGGATGTCTACAGTTACACAGATGCTCAGCAAAGAAAGAAAGGAAAAAAAATCCAAAAACTAAAACTGAGGAAAACAAAAATGAACAAACAAAAAAAAGCAAGTTCCTCCAATCCCCAGTGACACCACATAGGATTTCAAATTTCAGATCAGTTCGCGTAGAAGATTATGCCAACAGTACTGAATTCATACAATGAAGAACAGCAGGTATACAGATTCAGATTTTATGGGCTTTACTAAAACAGAACTATACTAACTTCAGCTTCATGATGTACTGTCAATTGTGTAGGAGGATCTCATTCAGAAATAATCTAAAAGCCTGGAGTATTCCAAAACTAAAATGTGAACATGTGTATAAAGCAGCTGCTAACATACTTATCCAAATGTTCCCAAATGGCTATACAAGATTCAGCCTCTTAATGGCAGTTGAAAAAAATCAAGTGATAATGGCTCAGCAGCACTGGTCCTACTGTTTGGTATCTTTCTTCAAACAAACTCATTTCCTGCAATTCCCACGCTAAGTGTATTGGGGTGGACTGCATCTGGAGTACTGTGTCCAGTCCTGGGCTCCACAGTACAAGAGGGATGTGGAGCTGCTGGAGAGAGTCCAGCACAGGGCTACAAGGATGATCAGGGGTCTGGATCATCTGCCCTATGAGGAGAGGCTGAGGGAGCTGGGCCTGTTCAGCCTGGAGAAGAGAAGGCTGAGAGGGGACCTGATCAGTGTCTCCAAGTACCTCAAGGGAGGCAGTGAGGAGGATGGCGCTGGCCTCTTTTCAGTGGTGGCCACTGACAGAACTAGAGAAAATGGCCACAAAGTGAAGCACCAAAAGTTCCACAGGAAGTTAAGGAAAAATTTCTTTACAGTGAGGGTGACAGAGCACTGGAACAGGCTGCCCAGAGAGGTTGTGGAGTCTCCTTCTCTGGAGATCTTCCAAACCCGCTTGGACGCAGTCCTGTGCCACGTGCTCTAGGTGACCCTGCGTGTGCAGGGGGGTTGGACTAGATGATCTCTAGAGGTCCCTTCCAACCCTAAGCATTCTATGATTCTATGATTCTATAACTGCCCTCAGCAGCATGGGAAGGAAGTTGACATGAAAACGTCAAAAAAACAGACTTCTCCAAATAGGAAAATACTTCCTCAGTTACTTTCAATAAGGAAAAGAGCTATGTGGCATCACGGATGTTACATCTTTCAGGATGAATGAAAGTTTTAAAACTTTCATTTAAAGCTTTAAAATTAAAGCTTTAGTTAGGATTAGTTGCACCTTTCTGAGAAAGTCAGGGTTGTACAAGAGAAACCTGACAAACACCTAAGATCAACACTTTACTTTCAGTTATTGAATAGTTGACTGGGCATTTCAACAAGTATTTGACTACCTCAAGTGCTGGACAGTTGTTCTTAAATTGATCATGATCAGCGTCTGAAAACATGGATATTCATTAATAACGGTATTTCAAAAAATGTTCCAAATGAAGGCCGTGATATTACAAATACATAACAAAAAATCAATAAAAATATATGTCAACCCTGATAATGGAGGTTGACTGTATGGCATATTTTTGCCATAGCAAAGTACTGGACAGAAATTCTTCCTTGTCATTTGTTTGTCAAAAAGGAAAAGTTTTCTTTCTGAACCTTACTCAAGACACATCTCTGAGTATAAGCGTTATTTTCCACAAGTCTTTACCTCCACCTCAGTTGAATATTGAGAAGGTATTAGATATTAGCCATTGAACAAGATTAAAATTATAGGTAATCTGATAAACATCTAGTAAACTTCAGACTCCACAACCCAAGACAGTCTTCCTTAACTTCATAGATATGTAATTGTAAAAATTTGTTTACATTGTGCTTACATATTGCTTTTCCAACATTTAAAAACAACTTCAGTACATTTTCAAGAGTTTGGTTAGATTTTACAGGCATGAAGATCTCATCAGATTAAATCTTCCTTACCACCTTGCATAAGATAAGGCATTTACCTTTTACACCACCTAAATAGGTTTTACACAAACATTTTCTAATATGAAGCTTTTCAGAATGTAGTCTTCCAACCATTCAACTATTATTTGCTATCACATGTAAAAAGTATGCCAGGTTGATTTCTTTCCAGTCATGGATACAGTTTCATTTAGTTAATTCTATATATCATCATTTTTGAACGAAAAGATAAGGAATTTTTCTTAAAAAAAGAACTGGTAGATCCATTGACCAATAACATGTTTTACAGCAACTAATACATAAACCAGAACCCAGTAAGAGGATATATGAAGTTCAAGAATGATAAACACAAAGTAATCAAACAATCATTATTCAGATAACCATACATGTTTCTCCATGTATAGCTTATATTTTGTATCAGATGCTTCTGTATAGAGTGAAATACTGAATCTTTAATGGTACCATTTCCAGTGCACATATGTGAGTATTTTCACATGACCCACAAGTGAAAGTATTGACTTCTGTATCTTCTGCAGAAACATGTTTAGCAATGGAAATGAACGAGCATGTTCAACCAGTTCATTGCTTAACTATGTATCCTGCGGCATTTCACAGGCTCTCATGAAATAAGTATTTCACATCACGCTGGTGACATGAAAGAGAAAATATTTTACTAATTTACCTTGTTGGAGCTAATCAAGATACACAAAGTGAACACACACACACAAACTTATCAGCTTTCATTGTCATTACTTCATCATTTGACTACTTCATCACTTGAAAACAGTCATAATTTTTTTTTTTTTTTGCTTTTTTCTCTTTGGAAATAAAGATATAAACTCAGAAAAGGCAGATTAGATGGCAATTATGAAAGAAAGTAGTTACACTGTAACATTATTACTATAATTCAACAAATGACTGTTCAGCAAACAGAACAAGTGATAACAGTGTACCACTGGCTTCTCATAAAAGCAGAGTAAAATATTTTAGCCTAAACTTCAGTGAAATAAGTTTTGTATTTTGTTTGCCATTGACTAAGATGTGTCCTTTGCTGGTTGTTTCCACCTTTATTACTAAACTTGCACTAAATTTGTACAGTGTTATTTTGTGCTAAAATTGTATGAGTTTTGCAGGAATTCACACATTTGAGAAAAATCTCACTCCTCAAACTTGCTACAACTAATAATTTTTGAAAATATCTCCGTTACCAGGAGATATATACCAAGACACTAGAATGTTCCATTTTCTGGAACAAAAACTTCCTGGCTAAAGAAAGAATAAATAGTATAAATTTCCACTTCAGCAAGAAAGGATGAATGAAACTAGTTGCACAGTCACCTGTTACGACTGACAGAAAATGGCCTCCTTGGGCTAAAGAAACATCGCATAGTTGAAAAGCTACAGATTCTCTTCCAAAAGTGAGTTTTACTGGAATCTATTTTGCAGTCTACCTGTGCAAAACTCCTTTGAGTTAACAAAGTAGTTTCTCCACTTCCCTATGTGACATGTAACACTACCTGTCAAAAGTCTGCAGAAGACTTTCCCACAAAGGATCTTTTCCAGTGTTGCAAAATTACAGGTTGTTCACAGGATGGTTTCTGGATTAACATGATTCTTTATCCTCTCCCATGAGTGGATCTGAATAACCTAATAAGTTTCCTAACTTGTATGAAGAATAAATATCAGAGGAATAGCCGGATAGGATGAAATCTTGTACTATTCAAAAGAAAGTTTTAGAGAAGACTAACTCTGAAAAAGGGTATAATAGAGTGAATTACTACTTTGAACAGAGGCCTCCAGTTGCACTAATAAGAAGAAACATTAGACTCTGATCTAGGCGTAATCTAGCTCAGTTACTCCCCTATAGTAATTAATTATTAAAGTAGCCATTGTGCTGAGATGATGAAAACATCCTAAGATCGCTGAATAAGGAACAAGACATGACATATAAATAAAAAAATAAAAATAAATAACATTTAAAAAAATAAATATAACATTTAATAACATTAAAAAATAAAAAAAAAAACATATAAATAAAAAAATAACATTTTAAAAAAGCCCTTTTCTATAAACTTCCAAATGTGTACATTTTAGCAGACCGTAAAAACAGGAAATGTTGAAGTTTAGGTGGGTAGATGATATCCATATTCACATAGATAAAACTACATTCAGAGACAGTGAAACTAACTAACTAACTAACAAAACAAAACAACCTTCTATAATACCATGTTAACAAGTATTCTTGCATCATGTTAAATTATAAGTAAAGGAACCTGAGAAATAATTCTGCATAGATCAAAACTTAAATTTCAAGCTCTTTTCAAACATGTAATTTTATTTTAAAAGGTTTACAGTCAGGGCTCAGGTCTGCCTTGAAGCAATCCTTCTATTACCTAAATGGGAGAAACAAGTTGTTTCTAAATCAGGACAATACTAAACCTGAATATGTGCAATTTTGGAGGCACGAATGTAGCTTCAAAGTATAAATTATATGTGCTTCATTTTATCAAGAAAGGTGTTTCTCCATTTTACACTACAAATAAGAATGTCAAGGCAGCTTTTGAATTCTTCATTGAAACTACATGTCAAGGTACAAAAGCCAAGTCCTTTTAACTCAGAAATATTAGACTGCTGTGTGAGCACTGATTAGAGATCTTTATTGTTTACTGGCGACAACTTCAATTTTATCAGCATGTTCTATTTACCTGCCATAGCAAACAATCCACACCAAAAATCACTATCCAGAATAAAAGTCCAGTTTAAACGCTACAGTAAATTAGATATATTTGATACTACAACAGTTTATTTGTCTTCTTGCATCCAGGGAAGGATGGCCATACAGGTTAATATTAGACGTAGCGCACCATCCTCTCTGATGACAGTTTAAAGGAGATGCTTAGGGAAAGTGCATTAGGAACAGGGTAAGACTAAGAGCTACAGACCTTGATACCTACTACTTTCTTTCAGCCAACAGCTCTAAGATTTCCTTAGTTATGAGTTGCATTTCAACTGCTATATTTAATAGTCGCCAACAGAAAGTCATGGTTAATTCCATGAATTTATCCACCTTTTTTTTCTGAATCTGTCTATATCAATATCTTTCACATATTGTATTTTTAATTCTACAATTATATTTTGTGTCAAAAATATCTTTTTGTTTTAAATCAAATTGCAGGTAATTCCTTCACTCTCCATTCCTTTCCTGATAAAATTCTAGTATCCTATTTGATTTGTCTGACAACTGCTAAGTATTGAGTTGGGTTTTTTTTTGCAGAGAAATATCCACCGTAACACCAGGATCTCTTTCCTGAGTTGAAATAGATCACTATTATGAATGCATATGTGCCTATTATGAATGTATATTTAGGACTGTTTTTCCTGTGCACATATTTGAGCATTTATCAATATTGCTAGGCAAAACAGAGAATCTTTGAAATACCTTAATACCATTTTAGTGGAACTATTAGCTGAAAGGAATTTAAATCAATTACTTCAGCAAATGATGACGAAATGATGATTTGTTTCTCAATGAATTCTCTTGTACCTATGGTGCCTATGGTACAAGTGGTACCTAGAAAGCGTTCAGTCACAGAATATAGAAAAGTCCCTGACAAAGAATCCTGGTTTGTACCTAGAGGTTTGGAAAAAAATAATAAAGAGAAATAGAAAAGCAAGGCAATTCTAGTTCTTATTCTTAGGTCAGTAGGGAAATAAAATGTCCACAATTGAGTTTGGAAAGATTTTGTGCACTGCTAGTAGTGCAGTGTAGAATGACAGACTGGGAAATCATTTGCAATTGATTCCCTACAAAATTATCAGCAATCTGACAGGAAACAGCAGGTTGAGTTTTTATTTTGTTTTGTTTCCAAAATATTAGCTAATAAGAGAATTCAGATCAATTAAAGGCTTATATTCTATTAAGTGATAAAGAAGAACAAACATTACGATGCATAACTAAAAGTATAGATTGTTTATATGTAAGAAAAATAAGCAGTACATACAACACAACGAAATCAGAAATTCAGGATGGTTCTTTTGTTAGTATTAATAAGACAAGATTTATTTTAAAAAATGGAAAACTTTCAGCAATTAACCAAATGTTAATTGCTGATCAAAAAGGCCTGCAGAACCTACTGTTTCAGTATAAGTACACAAGGAGTTCTACTAAAGACATCTGTGACAATTATAAAGGCCCTTTCATATCTAACTAGTCAAAATAGAGAAGACAAAGAGAAAAAAGTGAAAAAAAGGAGAAGAAATGAAAGTTTTAATCCATTTTGACTGTGGAGTAAAATTCTCATAATTCATACTTATTCAAGTATGTATAAGCCTGGGAATATGAATTTATTTCTATAATATTTTTCTCGCTACAAATTCTCACCTTCATTGCAATCAATATACATTTTAAATTCAGTTTAAATCTGGCACTCCCATCCACACATAAAAATCTCTGATCTGAGCTGAATAACAATTTAGGCTCAATTTAGCTGAACTGCCAGGTGTAGGGATAGAGATTCAAGCACTAATAACATTTAAACTCTTAATCTTAAGGGGGAGAACCATAGGGCTGCCACATCTCTGTTTTCACACGTGGGATTATTATTGCTTGAGTTAATTCAATTATAACTCAGGCTAAACTTGCAGTAAAAACAGTTCCATAACCAGGACATCATATTGACATTTTACATAAGATTGCACTAGTGCACTTTCTTCCAAGAAAAACATGCCATCAGAGTTGAACAGGAAATTGTTTTTCTACCCTGACAAATTGTTCAACTTTAAAAATGTGCCTTTTCTGTATCAGTTAGAAACATTTTCATGAAAAGCCAGAAGTCAGAGATATATACATTCCCCACAACCACAATCAGCAGTCCAGGGCACAGCACAGCTTCTTGGAATGTGCGTCCCAGCTCTCCTAGGTTCACATTAGGTCTTCGCTCACCTGCAGTCCTCTCTTATGGACATCTAGCCCAAAAGGTCATGTCCAAGAGATCCAAAAGACATACTGCTTGGTAGTTTTGACACACTGGGTTTCAGATGAAAAAGTGAAAAGGTGTGTTTATATTAGGAGGCACTGAATGAACTGATCCTACAGCATGTTTTTAAGCAGGACTGCAACAGGGATACAGTGAGTGATGCACTGGATTTCAGTGCAGTAGGCAAACCCAGACATGGACTTCCACCATAGCAGCAGAACATTGTGGTAACAGCAGAAACATACCCATTCAGTCAGGCAATACAGGATGGAGGGAACTGGATCTAGGATGCGTGTTTGCTCTAGGTGACTCTGCGTGTGCAGGGGAGTTGGACTAGGTGACCTCTAGAGGTCCCTTCCAACCTTAAGCATTCTATGATTCTATGATTTGCAAGTACCAGTAAACCTAGCCTCTTCTTCACTATATCACAAGTGTTCAGAGATCAAAACCTGGAAAGAAAGAAAAAGTAGCAAACATAATACAGCAGTTCTTGAATTCTGTGCAGTACAGGAACATCAGTCAGGACAGTCTGAAGAGCAAAGGGGAAACCCTCGCTTTAACTTCAGTGTCCCTGACTCCTGCTTAGTTACCTACCTCGTGCCTTGCCAAAGGCATGGGATAGAACAAGAGGAGAAATGGATTCCTCCCTGTATAATGCAGAGATATCCTGTAATGACACAGCTGTGCTATAAGTAAGTAGCTAGGAAAGCAGAGTGCCATGACTCCTGTAAGGCTAAATGGGTTCCATTTTATGTATTATGCTAAGTGATGCAGCTTGCATCACTTGCTGCTCTAATGTATCAAGGTAATAACATTTATCATCATTTTAAGTTATATTTTAATATTTTACATTATATTGAAAAATACTTGTATACATACGAGCATCCCCTGGAAAAAGTGCCATATTTTTTAGAAATGACTGATAGCTATTTTCTGAATAATCTCATTCAGTTCCTTATGATTTGCATAAAAATTTTAATAACCCTTCTTAGGCACCCATGCAAATGTCACATTTCTCTCTGCTTCTAATTTATATCTTGCTTCTGAGGTTCCCTCAAACTAAAATAAAACAGCCTACCCCTATTGGAAATCCATACAGTTTTTCTCTACTGCAGATCTTTTTCCTCACATTATTCTCTGTGTTGATATTCCAAAATCCAAAACAATGTAACAGATGACTCATCTTCAACTATCAGACACTCATCTATTCACTTTTTGAATTTTGAGATCCTTTATTTGAAATTTACACTTGGTCTCCAGTTTCATCTTAATTCATATTTTACATTATCTCTAGTTGATTTATTTTCTTCCATTTCTATGATTAAATTACCAGTACTTTATTATTTAGCTAGACTATGGCACTAGATTTATTACTTAAAACCATGAACATGAAAAGTTGTTATTATTTATGACAGCCAAATCATTCATCTGCATTCATATTTTTGTCTTTAGGGTGTGGGAGTGCTCCAAAGATACCCTTATCACTAGACAACCCTGCTGTTTCTTCTGTATGCATGTTCATCTTTTGACTTTTTCATGGGAGAACAGGCTGTTCTGTTCTGAATCGGCTGCAGTATGCAAGCACCTCTCACTCTTATTTTGTCCGCACACTGAACACTGATCTCTCTCTGTATGATAAAAATGGCAAATAAACTGCACTTCCTGAGTCTTATTTAAGATATGAGAAAATACACATATATTCCATTTTTCATGCCATGTCTTGTCCTCTGTAAAAATCAGTGGCACTCCTTCACTTACATAGTTTTATAGACACATTTTTTTTTCTAGCTCCCATAGTAAATATTCTGTGGGAGTAAGGCTTATACACCCCAAATTATTTTGTCACATATCAGTGAATCCTTAAGATAAGCAAAATTACAGCTTACTGCCAGTGTTTGAAATCTGTGATGTTCCAGACAATATTTTCTTTTCACTTTTCTCTATTGTGAAAATTTCTGTCTTCACCATTTTACTTTCTACCAGGGTTAAACCTTTTATGACTTTACCCAGATCTGTCATGCTCTTTGCTTCATTTCAAATTGAACAGTGCAATACTATTTCTCATAAGAGGGTGAGGCATAATATTTCTTTTCTTTGCTACACAGCAGTATTGATTCACTACAATCTGAATTATTTCCTCCATGTTCTTTACATATAGAAGATATATTTTAAATTACAATGTAATTCCTGTAGGGTATTTTTGTTGTTATTTCTGCTTTACTACTTTATGGATTTTTCTGGCCATAATTTTCTTACAACATTTTTCTTCTCCATCTGTTTCCATCTAAATTACAGGAATATTGCACATTTTCTTTTTAATTGCTAGCTACAGTCTTTGATAAGTTTAGTTTGTCAGGCAAAGAGATTTTCAGTCTTCATCACTGTAATATTTTGTTCTTTTTCTCCTGCTAGCTGTGGTATCTCATTTTGGAACAAACTTCCCTAAATCACCAAAAATTCAAGCTGATAGGAAGAATTTGGAAGTGCTCTGACAATGCTGGCCACCTTATAGTAGCCAGTAGCTGACACTTGCACTGCTGGAGATGATGGAAATGCCATTTCAGGAAAAGAATGTGCACAGGACCCATGAAAACAGGCCTCCCACCTTCATAGAACTCTATGCACATATGAACTTCATGCATTTGACACTTAGAGCTGCTTAAGACAAGTTGTATATACAGAGAAGGAACATCTTACGTGTCCCAGACCTTGGCCCTTTGTCCATATTTCTAGACTGAATGTCAAACCCTTTCAGTCCAGGGATTGTTTAAATAAGTGGGAAAACTCGAATAACTACCACTATGTTTGAGGCCTCTTGTGAGAGCAGCAGAAACCATCCTCTAGGTCTGCTGCATGAGGACTTTTCCCTCATGAACATAGTTTCTCTGAAGGCAGAAATGAAAGAACATGATGAAGAAGAAAATCCCATTACACTTCAACAAAAATAACTCAGTGCCCAACCTATTTCCCCCACCTTGTATAACAGTAAACACAGCAAATACTGTCATACATCAGCAAAACCAGAAAGTGGGCAAATTCTTGCATTCCTAGTAAATCAGACTGCCGTCATGTGGTGGCCCTTCCTGTCTTTTTTTAAAAAAAACCCCTAAATACTAAATCCAATTCATATAAATAAAAGCCAGTACAATTCTGCCTTTTCTGTGGTGTATTTAATAAACAATACATCAAATCCATCTATGATAAAGCATACTGTTTGATTGATATTAGGTTTACTGTACTAATATTGTAATTGTACAACTGTAAAAGGCCGTCTATTAGCCTTGCTATACCCATTCTAGGCATAGACTTCCATCTAACATTTATTAAATCAAGATGATCAAGATCACACTAAACACTAACCACAATGACATAGAAGAAACTCGTTTGGATCCAGTCAAGCTGAATGCAAACCAGAAATGGGTTTTAAGTCTCTGCTTTACTTTGAAGTACTAGCAATAAGCACTGCTCATGGTGTTACATAAATTTACATAGTTGTTCATCTTTTACTCAGATACTCACGAACATTAAAGACAGAGTTACCACAAGGTATACCAGTTGTATACCAAATTCAGGTAGAACAGCCGGGAGTATTTAGTTGTTATAAAACTTTAGAAAAGTGCAATATGTTTCAAGGTAAAGCCCTTTTTAATAGAATAAACATTGATTTAATCAGAATTAAACTAATTTCTCTATAAAGTAAATGCCACTGTATTGCCAAATACTGTGTACATTTTCAAGAAAAGTATAAATTTAGAAGAAATAATTATAGTAGCTGTTCTCAAAGCATGTTCTCATAATTTAGGAAGTTAACAAAGGACTTCTGAGAATAACCTTATGTCTGATCACTTTATAACAAAGTACAAAATCTTCCCCTGAAGCTTTAAACAAATACTGTTTTGTGGTTACAAACCACAATATATATCACTGAAAAGTCATCGTCTTTCTCTGGGATGCACACAGCGCACTTGGAAGAAATCTTACCTCACTTTTACAAAAGTATACAAAATAAACCACATTCTACATAACTGGTAGTTAATAAATCAAACTTAAAATCTCCTTGATATATATTATTCAAGTAATAAATATTCACTTTATTGAGTATTCAACACAATGTTTTCTGCATTTTTTTTTTCATTTGAGACATGTCCAGGCCAAATGAGTTCTATATGGTTTTAGGTAATAATCCCACAAAAATAGCTAGACTTGTCATTTACTAGGCGCATTGCTCTACATACTGTCAACAGAATTCTTTGAAAGCTAGAATAGTGAATGTAAACATCTGGTGTAGGAAAAAAGATAGAATATAATACTAAAAAAAAGTGTTATCCTTGCAAACATCAAGTTTGTTTCTTAGACAATAGCAAGTAAAATCTACTGGACCTACAGCAATGTCAATATTACAAAATTCCATAAATAAAATCAGACATATTATCAAAGGATGCAAGGATTCCTCTTTCTCAAAAACAAAAACTCCTTGAAACCCTTTTTTCTTCTCTGTTTAAGAACACCTTTGTAGTATGTCGCAGTCAAGATTTTTTTTTACTCCTGCAGCCTATATAAGGGCTAGAAATTACCTTTCCTAATATAGAGCAGTCATATTTGTGCAGTCATATTATCCACAGGATCTGAAGTTTTGATAAAAACATTACCAGGAGATTCATGATATAACTGCAATACTAATTACTTGATGACGTGAACTATGACAAGAAATTTCAATAACTCATCCAAGCAGTCTTTGTAAGTTGTAATAGATAAGAACTCTTGATGGGTTCTGGTTTCACTCACATTGTCATTCAGAACTGCAAAGTACAAAATGCAGCATAAGCTGTCAATCTAGAGTGGTCTATGCAAGGCGTTCCTTTCCAGGGAATTCACTATTTCTTAGACAAAGTTTGTCCTGAAAGCATCATCCTGAGGTGGAATGCGGCCTTCTAACAAAATGAGTGAGCAATATCTCTACAGTACCCTACTGACATACCACCTGGCTTCAGAGGACAAAAGCAATCATCCACAAACCACTCCATTTTCCTAAAGTGAGCCGTTCCCATTTCAGTTATGACAGCAAGGTATTAATGAATACATGAGGGCAACAGTCTCTTGCAGAAGCGTGAAGAGAATAGTAATTTGATAAAAACATAACATTTTTCCCAGGAGCATGCTTCCAAGTTCACATGCGCAAACCTCCTTGCAGATCTTGTTAGGGGAGAGAAAGCAGCTATCAAGCTAGGTTGTCACAAAAGTTTACATCATAGCAATCTCTGAGCATATATTCATTTAAAAATGTTCTAGTAAGCAGAACTAGCAGAATTTCTGCTTATGTTGCTTTCTTAGTTTGCTTTATTTTAGCTGTTTTCTATTTCCTTTTTTTTTAAAACACCCTAGCAAAAGAAAAATTCAGCACAAGAATCTTATCATCAAGAAGTAAAAGAAATTAAGTTTGCACTTTAAGGATCAAAACAGCGCTTTTGTGGGTGGGGAGACACACTGTAAGTTCCAATCCTGCAAAACATATTATATTAAAAGATGGCCATATTCTGATCACTAGGTACCATGGCTCAATTAAAAAGAAAAATAAAAAATTAGAATTCTTCTATATTTTAAGCCTTACCTACATGAATCATCATCCAAAAGAGCTATTCCCTGTCTTATTCTTGTAGCAGTAGCTGTTTGAGGCATTGTTATTTAAAAATGCCTCCAAGATATTATTCTATGATACTGCTTCTAATAACGATGAATGTCATTAAACCGTAACTGCAGAGACAAATGGTTATACTCTCGGTAGGCTGCAGTTCTCCACTTGCTAACCTTACAGTTTTTTCTAGATCTAGCTAGAAAACAGAAGAGGTCACTCATCACCTGAAAAATCCATAGTTCTACAATGAAGCATTTCTAACAGGGTGTAATGTCCACAGGGCATCAACAAAGCACATTTCATCGAGACCCTGGACAGCCTGCTGGCTGTCACTTTACCCAGGCTCTTCTTAAGAACAGCTTTGGCATGAGCTGTTCTGGTGGCTGCAGTGGCTTGCTCCTGACCGCCAGCTCTTCCAGGGTCTTACAACTTTCCTCTCCTTAAAAATCGAAAAATGGGTGCAAAGCTAAAAGAAGTTCTCACTCATAAGGCCTCTTTGTTGAGCTGTTTACCATTTTTAAAGACACTTTCATCTTAAAACTTATCTGGACCACATCTTAAGCCTATTAGCAAGCAGAAGCAGTATCTACTGTAAAATAAATTAGTCTGTTTTTACCTCTGCCTGATCAATTGATAATATTCCCTCATAGTCAACACTGATAGTTTTAAATACTTCACCATATTTATAATACTTGAGAGATTTGCATTCAAAGAGGTTAAAATATGATGAATTCTTTTAGATTTTCTTTAAAACAAACAAACAAAAAAGTAGTGGTTCCTGATGTTTAAACCAAAAGAATTGTTTTCTACAAATGTACTATGCCAGTAAAAACTAATTGCCCCATGCCAGGTGAGAGCCTGGCATAAGCCTATCTTCATAGAGATAGCCTTAAAGAAACTTTGTTCTTTATATAAAACACCTTTCCATTTATTCTTGCAAACATTAATTTGGTACATCACTGTGCAACCTCATTTAAAAAAAAAAATCCTTTTAATCTCTTTCAAATGCTTCTGTTTCTTAGCACTATTGTGATCATAGATACTTTTATCACTTATAATGTGACCTATAACCTTTGCAGCACTAACTTGTTACAGGAAAAAATCTTGGAAATCAAATCAGAATTATACCTGTAACACTTCTTACTATCTTTCCTGCAACTCCTGTAACTAAAAAGGGAAAAAAACTTTAAAGAAAGTTTTAATTATATTAGGAAAAATAAAAAAACTACCTTCCTTAAAGTATAAAACACAACTCCAGTTATAAAAGTGTTAAAGCAGCAGTAAATGTGTTGAAATAATAGTCAGTTATTTTTGTCAGGCTTACAGATGAGATGACAAAGACTAATTGAAAAACATAGACACCATCCTATGGTTTTTCTGTTTCACAGCTTAATCATAGAACCATTATGGTTGAAAAAGACCTTCAAGATCAAGTCCAAACTGTAAACTGAACCCCCCCATATCTGTTAAACCACGACCCTAAGTGCCTCACCTACAAATTTCTTGAACTCTGCCAGGGATGGTGATTCCTAGATTTACAGGAGGCTTTAGATACTGTGAGTGGTTTCAGGTTTTAGATACTGTGAGTCTGACTGAGGCTGTTCAAGTACCTGTAACCTCCCACTACAATGATGAATTATGACTTAAATTCAAACTTTTATATATGTACACACACACATACCAAAACAAAATAGAAAAAAAATGCAAAGGAACACACATGGGACAAACATCAGCTTTTTTAAATATATAAACTATGTAAGATAAAGGGCTCTATGAATTTTCTCTACTAGGTCAGCTCTACATTTATCTCTTGCAGTCTTCTGGCTGTGGGCAGCAGAGAATGCATCAGGAAAGGGTAGAGAAAAGTGCAATAGGATTAGGTGGGTGGGAAAAAAAAATTCCCTTATTATTACAAGATTTTCTCTTCTATGGCAGACCCACCTAATCCTTACAAAAAATGCCTTAAATTCAAAATCTCATAGTTTTGTATCCTTTGCTATTCTTCCCTCCTTTTTGTTTGAGGATGAACTACTATAATTCCAAATATTATTCCAGATTTATACAAGTAGTGCATTCATAAATGTTGGTTAAGTTCTTCTTTGGATGCATCAGTTTTTTCCAGGTTCCCTTTGAGTTCTTAATATTGTTCTGGCTGTCTATTGTGACCCTGTGTCAGTTCTTTAGTTAATCTTTCAGGAAATGAGACAATCAGTATATAGTATACATTGTATTGTATATGACATCCCACAGTCAAAATCCTAGAGACCCTCTCTATTTTCAAACATCTGTATAAGAGTATTTAATATTTTTAAACAGGGCTGTGCAGAGATCAGAATTTCCAGTTCCTACTAAATTCTGTATTTCTAACTACTTTTAAATTCAGACTGAAAAAAAAATTTAAAAGGAGTTTCCATAGAGTACATTTTATTCGATATTCTATTTTCAGAGGAATCATAAACAGTGTAGAAAAAGTTACAGGCTGATTGTTAGAACAACTTGTTTTTCTGAATTATCTCCAAGCTTCCACCAAACCAACAGAGTCCTGAAGAGTCTGTTGGCCTTCCAAAAATTTTCAGAAGTTTTGACAGAATTATCATATCCTCAGAGTTCACAGATTCTACCAACTCCCTTACTGCCTTATAAAAACGTATTTCCATATAAAATTTTTAGACAGTTCCATTCTGCAAATTCATTTGCCATTTTTACCACAATAACATAGAAAAAAAAATGAGTTACTCAAAGCAATGCCCTAACTCCTTTTCTTAAATGGTCTTGTTTTTGTTTTGGAACTCTCTAAGCACTTCACTAACTTTAATTAAACACTGAAGGAAAATATATTTTAATAGTACGCATAACCTCAGATGAGTTAAAGTGCTTTAGGAAAATATCAGATACTTCTATCTAAGGAGCCTCCTGTAGTGAACACAGGTTCACAGGCATTTATAGCTGTATATGAAATCCATTAACACTAATTACATAACTTAATAAGTATTCTAAAATTAACGAATTGGAACAAAAAGGCGTTTTATAGAATAACTGCTTCGGCATACTGAAGCTGGAAAAAGAATAAGAAGAATTCACCCTGAAAATAACAGCCGCCGATATGCCAAAGCCTGCATTGGTTTGTTTGAGGATGTGGGCCTTGGAACTTAGTAAAACTGGTATCCTAATACCTTGTATTCATATGTCGATGTTCAATGTCTGTGATCCAAGAACGAACTTAGCAAAATGATCCTATAGGCAAAGCAGACAAGGGGATGTAAAAATGTTTGTAATATTGATGAGAAGTTGGCATTGCAAGTATCTCTCAGGTCAGGAAACAGACTCAGAGTTCTGCCCTTCTTCTGCTATTGAATGCATTCTGTGTATCACAGGGACTTAGTCCAAAAATAATCTTTTATCTCCAGAATAAGAGTTGAAAGTTTATTCCAGTTTTTGCCTGGGAATCCTTTGGAGTTTTCTTTGAAAGAGGTGAATAACAAAATCATTTTCTAATCATCAAGATATATAGATTTAACATAATTGCCTACTTAGAAAACAAAAGTTCTTGTGAAAAGCCTAAGATCCAGGGGACACCAATCCACAGCTGGTAATATGTTTCTGTAACTTCATAACGTAACAATAAACTTTTTGTTTGTTTATTTTTGATTTGGACACACATAAAAAATATTGAAATTCCATCTGCAAACATTTCATCAAAATGACTTGTTAAACAAGCAATAATTTCTGGTGGACTCTATATATCTACTTTCTGGAATCTATTTCTAATTCAAAGCAAATAAATGATGAAAAAACAAAGAATTTAGAATGGGCATGTGAGAACAGTATGCTTTAGATACTAGATTTTTAAGGGCTCCTCAATTAGTATAGTATACAAAAATACACTCAATCCACATGTTTCACAGGACACTGATTTTACATTCATTAAAAAGACTGACTTAAACTCTATGCTTACGGGGAGGGAGAACCATAATTTGGTCTTGAACTACAGCTTATGCCCCGGTACAGTAATGAGCACTCCTAACAAAGACCAAACTTTCTATCCTGCCTCCATTTGTTCTCCAAAAAAACTACAGAACCTATGTATTCATGGGCTTTTACAAGTAATGAGCCTGAATTTAATGTAGTTTTCTGAAATCATTTACCCTGATGCTTTACTATCTCTACTGAATTTTCAACATTTGTGTCTTTCTTACATACGCACTTCTATCATCTTTCTAAGTTCTACCAAAGTCTAATCCAAAATCACAGCAGTGTTGTCTCTCTCATTCTCTGACTCATTGTATTTTGTTTTGTAATTTGCTTGTTTGTAAGTACCTTCTGATCTATGGTAGCTTTTTCCAACTTTTTAAATATAGTTCTTCTGGGCATTATAATGGCATTTTGATTTCTCCCAGATTTGAGGCCCACATGCAAGCTCACAGCCCAGCTCACTTAGGCGCTCTAGAGATGAAAGTGATGCTGGAAACTAGCTATGCCAAAGAACTGGATAGGGCATTGGAAACTGTCCTGTAGGAAAGACATTACAAAAAAAAATGCTCCATACTGGTTGGAGGAACCAAGCAGAGCAACAGCAAGGGGCTTGCTTTCTTATTTGCCCAGCCAGCAAGATTTTTTCCAACTATTACACTGATTGCGAGAAAAGCGATGAAGGAGAATGAAATGGCTCTACAACATTTAGTAGAACCAAAGAATCCTGCTGCCATATTGCTCCTTGAGGAACACAGAAACCACAGCCAAGTGCCAGATCAGAAAGTTATTTTATGTCTGGCTACCATCTCTTCAGCACAAACAGCCTTCTATTCCAGAAAATAGTAAGCCAGTTAAAGATTTTAAAAGAAATAAAAGAAAAAAGACAGTGCCAGGTCTTCTCTTGCAGAAAGTTCATGCACAAGAGTTTTGAGTATGCTCCTATACTAACGTAACTTCTCATGGATAACTCTCTCCATGTCCAAATGTAATTTAACTAAGCATTCTGCTTTTAATTTTTCCAACATTGACATCTGCTGCACATGAAGCTAAGGAGACCAGATTGACCACAAATCAATTTATTAAGCATTTCTGGCTTACATAAAGCCATTCCATATTCTCCTTCTTCCCTACTGACAAAAAGTCTGCATTCAGCTATGTTTCCTCTAATTGTCCTTGTACTGCATATGTTGCTGGAAGGATAATGCCATCACACAATTTGCTATCACCATTTATGCCATGTGG
This sequence comes from Tinamus guttatus, assembly GCF_000705375.1. Next base: position 135,283 of record NW_010584081.1, on the reverse strand, counting down.
GCATCACAGGGATCTAGAAAAAAAATTTAGGAGAGTTTTGATGGGCTCCAAAATCCAGTTCACAGCTATTCTTTTCTTATCAGTGATAAGAAAATCTCATGCATCTCATAGGAAGAATGTCATAGTGCACCTTACAGAAAGAGTCTCTGGATGACAGTACAACACTGGATCAGAATTCAAGCTCTGGACACAATATGGAAAAAAAGTTCCTTAAATAAATGAACATCATCTCTGTCTGGTTCTTCATACAGAATACAGTTTTGCTTTTTTTTTTCCTTCATACACTTCTGTCTTGCCATATAGTTGAACTAATCTCTTGCTTAAAATAGACTTCCCCTGCACATTCCTAAAGCAGCAGCATCAGAAAGCATAGATTGGGCAAAGCATTACACAGATGTAAGTTTGAAAATTTGGATCCTGTTCAGCTACTCAGCATAAGCCACTACCACTGGGTGGAAAGTTTTCTTGTAGTTGACAAGATAGCTTGTCTGAACTGCACTCAAGACTCCTATGTATGAAATCTATGTGATTTTCATTGATTTATCCAGTAGATCACTAACAAGATGGCTTATTTTGCTTGTGGCGACTGCACTACTCCACCTGATATGATAGTGTTCAAAACTAGTAAAAATGCTCTGAGTTCTCAAGCAGTTACATCTCTCTAGCTCTTCTGGTTTCATTGTAGCTATGTTCCTCCAAAATTAAAAACCTACTGTGCCAACAAACAGTGCATTCCTATTGCCAAAATAATCCCTAAATATGAGATTGTTGAGTCCCTGACATCCATTTAAAAAAACAGTCTCATTGCAAAGAATCCTCATTGAACACCAGCAGAGAAGAAACAAGACTCATTCCTGCCTCTCTCTTGTGCAGGAGCTGAATTTTGAATGTCTGAATGTCTGACTTCTCTGCTCTGAACAGTTGTTTCTGGGTTTCATGAAAAGCCACTACTGTACAGAATGCTTTTTTTTCTATGATACACCCTACTGCTGTGGTAATTCCTACAGTAACTTAATTTAGCAACCTCAAATTAATCATTAGTAGCTAATCAAAAACATAGTCTTGCATCTGGCCTCCCGTCCCTTGTGGCAGCAGTTCAATCCATGCCTTAGCCCATTAAGCCCCCTCATAGGACAGGACAGGTGGAGAGATGTTCATTTCCCACTAGCCTATAACTGTATTGGGCTTTTTCAGTCTCTTCTTCTAAGCGTACTATCTAATCTGGTTACAACCGGCATGATCCCAGTAGCTCAGTTTATAGTTCAGCCTAAAGTTAGTACCACAGCAGAGCAATTGCCCATTGTTAAGTCCTGAGTGTGAAAATTCTCAAAGACAAGATTTCAAAGCAGCTGGACATGGATACAATAGACTTTGGGCACAATTTCAGCATTTTTCAGTGCACAGCCCACCATGGAGAATATGCACATAGTAAACAGAAGTATTCAAAATACAAGGAGCTGCTGAGGTTAAATAAATCCTTTCAATCAATCCTTAAAGCTGTTTGCATGGATCTTTTGAAGTTTTCCCTCTTCCACATTCCTTCTCTTATTTCCTTAAATTTCTACTAATTATCATTTTTATGACTTTGGCAGTTTGCCCTGAAATATTCCTCTAAGCAAATGCTAATAGTTAACATTTGCAGTATGTACATGCAAGTTACATGCAAATACTAAACCTCCAATTTGAACTCTGCCTACTCTAAATACTTATTTCTACTATCAAGGCTTCCACTAAAGCTGAAAATAGCACCCAAGTGCAGAATTTTTGATGCAACTTTTATGATACATATTTCTTCAAAATGTTCTTTTCAAGGTCATTCATAAAATGGTATCAAACTTCAATGTCTTAATAAAATATGTTTGAGCAGGTGCTGTGACAGATTGATTCAATTTTTGTTAGTAGTTACAGCACAATCACTGTTAGACATAGTAGAAAAGCACTATACTAACAATTTTACTTAAGTTATTCATTCATTAGATTAAAGAATTAAAATTGTGATCATATTTTAAGTTTTCAGTTTAAAATATGACTACGATGACTAAACACTACAAATAGCTACTTCGTGGGTATTTATAAAGCTAAGGGCTATATTTATTTTTCTTACATAAGTAGCATCATAAATAAAAATACTATTTCACATAACTGGATTTATATCAGCTAAGGCAATTTAATAACCTAGTCAACTAAACAGTAGGCAAAATCTCAAATCTTTTTCCCTGAAAAGGTAAGCAGAGAGACCTATTTCAGTAACCAGTAGTCAAGTACATGCTAAGTGCCTCTCATCCTAGAAAAAGAAAACTTGTAGAACTTGCCAAGTAACTTACTCAGCATCAGTTTACCTGTGAGGCACAGGCACTGCGCTTTGGTCAAGTGCTGGCTGCTTTCTTCATTTTTACAAGACATTGTAAAAGCTGGAGTCCACCTACAGCAGATTTCCACCTTTCAGTTCAAAAGCAGAAGGCCTGTTGATCTGCCTGACATTAGTCAGGCAAATCGAGCCTTGAATTCAGCAAAATGAGTGGAAATGGCACCCATCCCCCTGCCAAGTTTACACAAAGCCACTGCTCAAATTTCTATCATGCTCTGAGTCATGCAGTAAAAGCAGCAGCAGACATTTGCCACAAAGCACTGAATAGACACTAAAATAGACAGATAGCCTATTTGCATTTTCACTGAGTGCAGATTTTCTTTGCTAAATGCTAGTGGAAGACAAAGCAAGGTGCAGGTCCTTGGCTTCTGTGCATCATGAACTGAAAAGAACTGTATGTCTTCACAGTTAATGCCTTCATTTTTTTTGCTGCTCTGCCAAGGTAGTTGGCTCTTCTGCCAGTTCATTTTCTAACTATATGTTTTCCTGAGTCCTCATATCTTTGAGATTGCACAACTTCATCTTTTAAAATGGAAAATACTGGCAGCAGAACCAATTGTACTCCGTGCAGGCAATCCAGCCACAAGGGACATAAAGCCATGTGAAGGTAGTGCTTATCAAGTTGCCCATAGTTTCCTCTATCAGGAACAGATATGTTTTCCCCCTCTGCACAATGACCATATACAGTGCCCCATCCACAAAATAACTTACCTGAGCATCCCCATGTAGGTCCTTCACATACAAGGCTAAGGTCACACTATTATAAAGATTATTTTAATGACTCTTCCTCTTCTGGCCTGATACTACAAAAGAGATATTACAACTCTTCTCATGCTTCCTGAGCTTCAGAAGAGACTGTGTACTGAATTTTTCTATTCTTTAATTATGAAGGTCATAAAGACAACAGCTTTAAAATAAGCACTTGTCTTTAAAATATACATTTCAAAAGAGATCCCTGCTTTTAAAATAAACAAAATGGTTGGTTACACCATCAGAAAATACATTTGTCTATATCGAAAACTTGAGACAACATTTGCAGAATCTTAGCTCCTATTGTAGACTAGTCTTTAGACCAGTATACTTAAGGATTGTGAGGATAATCAAAAGTAGACTAGAGTTACTAAATATAGCACTGTGAAGAAAGGTACCCCAGATCAGTCATAAAATGGAGTTCAGCGGCACTGCACAAAATCTTGAAAGCAGAACTGAGTGCAGACCAAAGCAGCTGGACTTTCAATGGACTACAGCCAGGTGAATATTGAAAATAAAATGGCTATAATGGATAAATTGCATCCAAGGTAGCACTGAAATTTCATAGGCTCAATAAAGAATTAATTCCAATGCAGCACAGATTTCAGAGAAGGCTAAAGTAATGTAATCAGTGGGCCAAATGAATCTCTAGATTATTCTCCTGAAATCAAGTGAACTAGGCAAGAGCTTAGTTTAATTTGTTATTTCTAAACAAAATCAGTACCAGCTGAAGCTGTACAACATACCTGATAAAATCCAAAAAAAAAGAAAGAAAAGAAAAGATATCTCCCTCTCTAAAAGGACTTCTGTGAAGGAAAACATGCCTGTCCAAAGTGGTAGGTTAAAGGGTGCCCCTTAGCATCCTCAGCCCTGCTAATGGAGTAGAGGCACATATTCAGGTATGACTTCAATACACAGATTCCCTTGCTCTTGAAAATAAAACTTTGAAAACTAAGTTCATGCTAAAGTAGATGCAGCTGTGAAGTACTGTGAACTGTGTCTTCAAAGTGAAATAAATCCTGACTAATAGGCCAATTTCTGACCTCAGCAGCAGCGAAAGTGAGTCAAAACTCAAAAGACAGCTGGGTCTCTTGCCTTCATGGTACTCGAGGTCAGGACCACTGAACGGCACTTTACAATTAACAAGTTCCTTTCAGTCGTGACCAATAATCAAGACAGGTTCATTAGGTCCAAGACAGATGTGAAGCCCTTTTCCGTTCGCATTAAATAAAATGTATTAGTGTAAATAGATTCAAATTTATTTTTCTTTAGGTCTGTCTGTATTTCAACGTATCGGCACCACCATACAAGAAGTATAAAACATATAGATGACAGCAAAAGCAATAAACAAATTTCCTACAGTCAGACATAAAACAATGGCCTTTGTAGACCACTTAGCCATTTATCCAAGAGAATTTCTATAGGATCACACTTTGATTCTCACCTTTCAATATTAAAAGAATGGTTTGAAAATACTATTCAATTTCCAGAAAGCAACTGGATGCAAATAGACTATTTCATGTTTATTAAGTGATCTTATCGTTAAGATTTTTTTAGTATTATGGCAAAAAAACATAGTACTAGTAGTCTGTGGTTAGTGGTGTCCCCTGGGGTCAGTCCTCGGTCCAGTCCTGTTCAATTTATTCATCAATGACCTGGATGAAGGCACAGAGTGCTCCCTCAGCAAGTTTGCTGATGATACCAAACTGGGAGGAGTAGCTGATACCCCAGAGGGCTGCGCTGCCATCCAGAGGGACCTGGACAGACTGGACAACTGGGCGGTGAAAAACCTCATGCAATTCAACAAGGCCAAGTGCAAGGTCCTGCACCTGGGGAGGAATAACCCCAGACACCAGTACAGGCTGGGGACCGACCTTCTGGAGAGCAGCTCTGCAGAGAAGGACCTGGGTGTCATGGTGGACGACAAGTTGACCATGAGGCAGCAGTGTGCCCTCGTGGCCAAGAAGGCCAATGGAATCCTGGGGTGCATTAAGAAGAGCATCTCCAGCAGGTCGAGGGAGGTGATCCTGCCCCTCTACTCAGCCCTGGTGAGGCCGCATCTGGAGTATTGTGTCCAGTTCTGGGCTCCACAGTACAAGAGGGATGTGGAGCTGCTGGAGAGAGTCCAGCGCAGGGCCACAAGGATGATCAGGGGCCTGGAACATCTGCCCTGTGAGGAGAGGCTGAGGGAGCTGGGCCTGTTCAGCCTGGAGAAGAGAAGGCTGAGAGGGAACCCAATCAGTGTCTATAAGTACCTCAAGGGAGGCAGTGAGGAGGATGGTGCTGACCTCTTTTCAGTGGTGGCCACTGATAGAACTAGAGGTAATGGCCACAGACTGAAGCACCAAAAGTTCCACATGAACTTGAGGAAATTTTTTTAACAGTGAGGGTGATGGAGCACTGGAACAGGTTGCCCAGAGAGGTTGTGGAGTCTCCTTCTCTGGAGATCTTCAAAACCCACCTGGATGCCACCCTGTGCCATGTGCTCTAGGTGACCCTGCATGTGCAGGGGGTTGGACTAGATGACCTCTAGAGGTCCCTTCCAACCTTAACAATTCTATGATTCTATGATTCTATGAATACCATCACACTCACCAGTATATCATTTAAGTGGAGGTATTCAGCACTGGATTTATCCTATAATCACAGACAGAGGAAAAGAGTAAGCAATCTTAATTGTTAATCTAGTGTAATTATCAACAACACTGATTACAATGTGTATTGATCTGACAAGACCAAAGCTGAGTATAACAGATCCCATACCCTCCCCAAAAGAGCCAGCTCTAAGATGTAACACAAAGAATACACAATGATAAAAAATACTTTAATCAGTAAATGATGAAAAAACTTTAATATATACTTGATACTAAAATATCAAGATTTCTTGTCTGTAATATGAATTACATGTTAATTATAACTTGCTGATGGTTATGTGCTACTTTTAAGTATACTTATCATATTTTTATTATACATTAGCAATTGTTGCAGAAACATCTTTTCACATTAGGAGAATAAGCAGTTTTGGCAAAACCAGAAGAATTGTTATTCTCTTACTGTCTGAGAATATGACACATCAAATAATATTGCCAGGAAGACTTAAAAATAGCTTTTCAAATTGTTCATCTGCTATATTTCATGAGCCTCACACTCATTTTCCTCCTTAATTAATGAGAATGCATCCATTAAAAAACAACCTCAGGTGAATGTTTTTATTTAAATATATATATGTAAGTAATTATAGCACCGCCACAAAAGCTTTAGCATCAATAGATCAACAGGATCCTCTCAGAAGCTCCCAATTTCAAATGGCAAATTTTGTGCCAGCATAAACTACTAAGCAGAAAGACAAAAAAAGTCTGAAATGCTTAAATACTCACTTAAATACTGATCTTCCTAGAGAGATGTTATGAAAAATTATTATAAAGCATGGATTTTATTTGTTCATCCTTCCTTCACTTGAAAGATATATTATTATTTTATGGTAACTGTTCTAAAGACCTCTAGAGGCCACGGCTGGCAGTGTGGTGACAAATGAGAGGACAATGAGAGCTGGCTACGAAACTGAGCTAAGTTTAACTGAACTTGTTTAGATGTCCAAAGAAGAAATAGCTGCCTCCCGTCACACTCTATTTGCTGAGATTACTCTCCACACTGAAGTGCAAGCACAAAGGAGAATGTGTTTATCAGCTGCTTCAGTGTAAAATTTAGGGGCTTAGACCATCATTCCATATCAATTTAAATTAAAAATCTAATTAAGTTCCACAATTCCAGAAAAATTTAACCTAAGCATGCTGTCATGAGCTCACCCACCAGCCTTCCCCCTTCATACAATTCTATACTCTCATGCTGTATTTCATTCGATCTCACAGCATGGTGACTAATGAAAACTGAACCAGACAAAACTACCTATATATATTTTATACACTTAGTTTTCTTCCAGGATACCTTGCCAAACGCCTTGTAATGGGCTTGGATAAGTACCACTGATTATGAAAGACAGGGATCATAAATGCACTGTCTTGGATAGAAAGAAAGAAACACCTCATCACCACTGACTTAGAGCAGCTAAGATCTCAGGGCACCCTCACCCTTTTTACCTGGAGGAAAAAAAAAGAAAAATCAGAACGGGAGATGAGTAAAGTTTGGCTGACATTTGTAGTGTTGTGTCCAGTTCTAGGCTCTCAGTGCAAGAACAATATGGATGTGTTAGAGCAGGTTTAGTAAACAGTTAAAAAGATGACTAAAGTCTTGGAGCACCTGGCATACAAGGAGAGGCTGACAGAGCTGGGGCTGCTCAGCCTGAAGAAGAGAAACTTCTGGAGGGAGGGAGGGAGACTTATCACTGATGGGAGAGTCAGAGTCTTCTCAGTAGTATCCAGTGAAAAAAACAAGAGGCAATAGCCATAAACTGAATTAGAGAAAATTCTATCTAAATATAAGAAGCTTTTTTACTGTAAGGTTGGTCAAATATCGAAGCAGTTGCTCAGAGAAGTTGCAGAGTCTTCATCCTTGGAAATACTGAAAACCCAACTAGGCAAGGTGCTGAAAAACCTCATTAGGTGACCCTGATTTGAGCAAGGGTTGGGACTAGACAGTGACTGGAGGTCCCTTCCAACCTTAACAGTTCTGCAATTCTATGACAAATGAGCTAAGAATTATTCTGCTTCCTTAAATTCCTTGAAGCAGAATATCTCCTTGATCCTTCAGGCATGTAGCGCGCACATGTACACTGCTACGACACACAATAGGACAATCTCTCTTTTGCCCTTCCCAGCAAAGCTAATAAGTATTCAGACTAACAACGGAAAAGGAAGAGAGTGCCAGCTGACCAACTCTGAAAAACAACATAGAGGGCTTTATAAAAGCACAGCCTTGACACAGGTGATTTTTAGAAATTGGGTTACCCACAAAATGCATAACATCCACAAATGATTTATATAAATCACCCCTGGAAATTGGTAATTACCAATTAACCCGTACAAACAATTTGGAAAATAATAATAATAATAATAATGATCTGCTGAATGTCAATCGTTTTCTATCTTACTACTTCCCTGAAGACACACGGTTCAAGTCACTTCACCTACGAAATCACGTATCAATTTCTGTGAAGAAACATTGAACTGGAGTTCATTCATAAGCAGTTCGTAGTCAGCCTTTGTATTCACAGCTTAAACTGTGTGACTACAGAGCACGTCGCAGTTCCTTAGGGGAAATGCTGTATCTTTAATATCCTCTTAGATGTTATTTTTAGCTTTCTCTAAATAAATGTTCTAAGTAAATATTTGCTAGCAATACAGATGCAAAGAGCTATCTCATTTCATTTTTGCATAAACATCAAAGTAAGTACTTTAAGAACACAGTCAGCAGAACACTTGTAACACATTTTAAGGTGTTGTGGTATCTACTGAAACAGGGGTGCTGAAATAGAGACAAGTCTTCATTATTACTTTAATTTTGACTTGGAAGAGAATGTAAGAAGTTAAGAATATTTTTTTTCAGAAGAGTAAGGCAATTCAAATGCAATACTTCTAGTCTGACCAATCCTGGTAATGATATTAAGTGGAAGTCAGAATAAAAATTTCTTTTTTAAGCACCTTTTTAGGCAACTATTCCATTTTTCTAATCATACAAATAATGGCACAGTAAAGGCATCTCAGTACATTGCACTGTACACAATATCTAAGATAAGCAAAACTATAAATATCAATAATCTTAAGGAAGGTTTTTATCACAAGCAACTGCTTAAATAACTCTAAAAATAACATGCTTTTAATTAACATCTTATTTCTTCCCCTCTAGATCTTTGCAAAAACAAAAATCTAGGAAACATCAAAATTATCTTGACTAGGATAATTCAGTCACAAAAAAAAAAAAAGAGCTGAACTTGGGTAAAAAAAACATTAAAAGCCTCTGTTTCCTTTTATAAAACATGTAGAGATGCGTATTTTCTAACTTTCTTTTTCTGGTACGTTTATTACAGCTTATACGTTAAAATCTTAGATTAATTAATTTACCTCATTTCAAACTAGCTGAAGGAAACTTAAATGATCTAACTTTCAGGAAGAATTATGCTACATTGCCAAATTATAAGTTAATTATAGCAAAAGTTAAAACTATGAGTGTATTTCAGGAGCCAAGAATAGATTTTCACATTTACCATAACAGTCATCACTCCAGAGTTCATGCATTACACAAAAGATGTAGAAAAATAAGGAATATTTTAGATTGCCTTCTTGGACAGAACATGCACATTATTATGCAAAAGAACATAATATGGGACAATCTTTTACACAGCACTTGAAAAAGAAATCAGTATTAGTTAAATACGCACTCTATTTTTTCCTCAGGTTATTTTGACGCAAGGCTGTAATTCGTGGTCTCCTGGGTTATTATTTTATGCATTTGCTACAGCAATATCAACAACTCCACATTTCTGACCAGCCCCAAGATAAGCACCAAATGTACATAACACAAAGGAATGAATGGTTTTCAAAACACAAGTAAATGTATGCCATTTTTTCATCCATCATGAGGATTTTTTATTCATATAAACACGGAAAACACGGAAAATATGCCTCGAGGAGCATTCAAAACTAAAAAATGCATGCATATTTTGGTAGATGGAAAAAAAAAGTAATTAAATGCTATTTTACCATCTTTTTTTTTACCGTGCTGCTTTAGAGTATCTTCAATTTACTTTCATGATGGGTTACCTACAACTTTGTCCACGAGTCATATCGTTTAGACAGCAAAAAAAAGCTCAAAATAAATGCCATGATGCCTGTATACACTGTGTATACAGCTTTAACTCTGGTTCCATATATTACTTCCATCACTTCTTCATCCTACAATTTTAAAATCTCTTGACCAGGATCACCAAAATCTGACTAGAGTGCAGGTATTTCAAATATACTATTTCCATGTTTCTGTGAAAAAAAAGGCTGAGGAGAAAGATTTCATAAGTTGCCTGATCCTGAAAAGTCATAGCAAACAATCATATTTTAAAGGAAATACTGTAGTGACCTTTCGTTACACTTAAGGGAAAAAATAAAAATAAAGCCCACAGTTTCTTAAAAGTCAAATGAGTCACAGAAGCAAAAATCTGTAGAAATCCAGCATTCACAAGCACTGGTTCAACATGAACCTCATGAACTTCAAAGTGGAGGGGTAAATCTAGGGCATAAATCTCCATTGCATATCAGCCTGCATCAGCTGGAGCAGAGCCAGCATCCAGGGGAGAGGGATTACTTTGTTCTACTCAGCATGTGTCAGGCTGCGTTTGGAAAACCAGCTCCTGCTTTAAGCCTATCCAGTACAAGAGAGATGTTCACAAACTGGAGGGACTCCAAGGGAAGCTCCCAGTGTGGCCAGCAGGCAAATGATGTTCATGGGAGGCTGAGGGAGCTGCGTTGCTTGGGCCTGGGATACAGGCTCAGGGATACAAGGGGCAGATTTCAGTCTTCCATGACCTACTGGGTGTATGCAGAGAAGACAGGGCCAGTGTGTTCTTAAAGATGCACAGCAAAAGGTCAGGAGGTTTCAATCAGAAGTTGCAGGAAGGGATAAACAGTGTGGGTAAAGGAAAAAAATCTTCACAAAGAGAGTGCTTTGGAAGGGAAACAGTGCTTCTGGGGCTGTGAGTTGCAGACAAGGGTGACTAGGATGCCTGTGTGCATGGCTTGACCTCGTAGCCCCTTCCAGTTGATCTAAACTCATCTGACCTTTATGGCAGTTGTACCTAAATGTTTTCCTTCTCTCCTAGGGCACATGATCTTTCTCTCATATGAACAGCAACTAGGCTCTCAGCTTGCTGGGACAGCAACCACTAGGCAAAGTGCTATGGGACACAAGCAGGGAAGAACTAGTAATGCAGAAGTGCAGCCTAGGATTGCAACTGCTGGTTCAAATGGCACTGCCCCAGCTTTAGTAGGGGAATGGTGCAGCTAGGCTTTATTGTGCAGCAGAGTAGCCAGAAGACATGGCTGGAAGAAGTTCTGCCAAGAAGCTTTAAAGAGAAAGTGCAAGAAGATTTTAGAAAATTACTACTATGTCCTGTAAAACAAAGTAGAACAAAATTGTGACTCAAACTGTGTTTGAATAGGATGATTCAACTCACAGCTATTTTAAAGTCATTTTAGGCTGTAAGATATAAGAAGGGCAAAATATACGTGGATCTATTGTCCTCTGTCAAAGCAGAGAGGAAAAAGTGGAAAGGGAAGAACCAGCCAATCAAACATCCTAACCAGTATTCTTCCACTGCCGTCAAATTCTTCATGGAGATTGCCTTTATGGCATTGCTCTGCTCCTCCACTGTTGCACTGTGGAGGATAAAGAAGCATTTGCCTTTAAAATGAGGAAGTTATAACGGTAGAAACTTGGGGGAGAACTGAGAGAAATGTAGAAAAAAATGACAATATAATGATCCGTGAAGTCTGTGAAGAATAAGATTTTTTTTTTACAATATTCAAGTATAATTAACTCTTGAGGACAAGATAGGAAATGACTGCCACTTTCTGTCATGTGAATGAATCCAATGCTGTTAAAATCTTAAAATTCTACAACTTGTAGAAGGAAGTCTTTATTTAAAATTGCACTTGAACAATTGTTAGTTTTCATACCATTTCTAAGCAGCATTCTGAGGAGATTTCAGGATTATTTTAAGCTATTTGATGGTCGTCTGAAACAGCAAGGCTTGTGCTGGAATGCCCTTTTCACGCTTGGTGAAGCCTGAAAGACCTAGGCTTTTCTGTGAACTGCTGGAAAGCAGTTCAATATAACCTTTAATACTTTGGACAGAGTGAGGAGATGAAGGAATAAACTTTCTTTTCTATCACAAAAAAAAAAGAAAGAAAAAAAAGTAACCTCTAACATTTTTACAGATCAATTCTGCAATTATTTCTTTTAATAAGACGTTCTGTGAGACTGGAGATTAGGAAAGGCCTAAACAACCTGATACGCTCACAGGACTATTTGAAGAATAAAGAGACCTTCTTTTCAGCTGCAGTTCACTGACAAGTGCCTTAGTCTAGGCAGGGCTGGAGAGTGCAAGCTGTTGTCACACCTGACAGGCATAGGTCTCTGAAATGATGGTTGTTCATCAGTTTCTAGTGTTTTCTTTGTAACAGAGCGAGTTTCTGAGAACTCACTAGAAAAATAACTCTGTTTTTAATTTGCAAACAGAGAAACTGAAGGCTAATCAACTGTGCTGAGAGTTGGTTGCAACCCTGGGAACAGAATCCAGATTCTGCTTGTAATATGCGACCAGTTTGCCTTCTTCACACCTAATTACCCTTAATCTGTATAAATAGTTGCAGATTTTATATGAGTTTTTCCAGCAATGGAGAGATGCTGCTACTTTTTTTTTTTCCCCTGAGCATGAGTGATAATTGAAAGCCTAACCTGGGTGTTTGAGTTTTTTGTTTTCTTTAGATTAAATTGAAGGACTCTATACTAGGGAAGAGCATAACAAAATATAAAACTAGAAAGTACAGAGCTACCAAAAGGTGAATTGGATCATATTGATCTCGAATAATGACCCAAGTGTTTAAAAAGGCAAAATATAAATGCAGGATAATACACTCCAGGGTAATGGAATTTTTCTTCCAGTAGTTAGATTGATTTAAAAAGTAGTGTTTTTATTTATTACATCTGTCTGGCATAGCTGTATGTATTCATGTAGCCTTTCTAGTATTATTTAGATCCCATAGTCGAAGGAATCCATGTGGTGGATATCACTGTAAATATCAAAAAAACCCTAATTCCTGGATTATTTAACAAAAGTTTGTAAATAACTACATTTGCTATTACAAAAACATGACCAAAACAAGACTAAAAGGATGTTATTGCTGATAATATTAAGTAGGGGAAGTTAAAATAACCTGTACAGTACTTACAGACGAGCATCTTGCTGTTATCCAGAAGCTGATGAATCACGAATGTTAGCTGACTGCTTTTAAGAATCATCACTAGCTTATTTTAACCAAAGTATTTGTTTTCTTAAAGTCATGCTAATAACCCATGAATGGGAAGATTGCTGAATCAGATAGGTCAGGATTGCTGAAACAGCACATTAGCATAGCTGACTATTTTCAACATTTCTTCTGGTTCAGCATGACATGACACTGTCCAAGGCTTTGTTTTCTGGAACTACCTTATCTAGACTTTTAACACAGTCCCCATAAGATCACTTTTGAGCAGAATCTTTTGTGGGTAGACTTATGATGACAAATATCCTGCCAAGTATTTATGTCCTGACACAGTCTGATGTGAAGCTACCTATAGAGCAGAATCAAATATAATCAAAGTTGTCATGCTTTGTGCACCATAGCTCAGCTAGGATAATTCTGTTTTTCTAGAAAGTGGAGGGAAGCATGATGTATACACTCAGTCTGCAAAGTTGATCTTGGCCTGGATCATCAGCTGTTCTGCAGTAATAATAATATTCAAAGGGGAAAATAGAGTTTAAGATGGGTGGATAATTTGATAAGAATATTTTTGAAAGTTGGATGAGAAAAGGAATATCAGATGAAACAACACACTGAAAGCTAGGAAGAGCCAGCATCAGGAAGAACTACTCTTGGCAGTACCACCTATATGGGAAAGCAATAGAAAAGCCTTTTAGTCAGTAAAAGAAAAACCATGAATAAAATGCATAGTTGGGAAATCCCAAGGAGAATGAGGAATGGTTAGCAAAACCCAGAGAACACTCCTAATGAAATAGGACATCACACAATTCTGAACTTCTCTAGTTGAGTAAAAAAATATAAGCTTCCTGAAACGCTCAGAAATTTTGCTGTGCAACAAGGTCCCTGCTGATTTCACTGGTGCTGAGAATCAAATAAACTAAAATGCCAGTAATGCCATGGACTGCTAATTCTTTCCTCCTCAATCTCCCCTTGCAGGTGAACCAAAAAAGGTCCCCTGTCCTTCATGTGAGTTAGCCAATACCCCAACCTTCCCAGTAAGCAGAGTCTTTGTACAGGCAAGTGAAAACTAGGGGCAAAATTAAAGCTAAACTTTGAATGTTGTGTCTTTGTGACCAATAAGGAATATTATCTGCCTGCTCCTAGTGAATGGATTCTCATAGGCTTAAACAAGCAAGATTCCGTAATGAATAGAGGTTACCAGAAAAGCTATTGGCCTGAATAACTTTGCTAGTAAAAAAAAGCTTTTTAAGAAAATACAAAATGTATGGACCTGTCTGCTGCTTCTCAAGATGTGAAACGTACTCATCTCTCTTTTTACCCCTCCATTGCAAATATCTTCCTTCCTCCAGGAACATGATTTTTTTCCAGTCTTATCAGAACAGATTTGTACTGCATCACGTGTGAAGATTTAATCAAACATTTTTTATTCAACTATATATATTCTTAGATAAGTTATCTGAAATAGCTCTGCTGTCTGCGTCACTATCATTGAAAACCTGAGTTTTTCCACAGTAAAAACAAGGAACATCTGTGAAAAATCCTAATACATTTTGAAATCTTTTCCCTTTTCATTTCAATGTTGTGTTGCATAAGCAAACATTTTTAAAAAGTGATCTTTTGACCACTTGTTTAACTTACTGTAGTATATTAATGATTATTTACTTTTTTAATGATGAGTTTATCAAACATTTTAAAAACATTTTTACATGCCTTTAGTTAGGCAACAATCAGAGGCTAAACTAGTGATTTGTAAACCCACTTCTGGTAATTTGCTTGATTATGTTTTTCTGATGGGTGGATCTACAGATTGCATTTTTATGGCAGAACATTAAAAACGAATTTTACTAATTCATCATTTCTTTCCCTCATTAATTTGAATTCTAGAATTCTTTTCTATACAAGACAATTTTAGTATTTGATTGATATTCTTGACAGTGCACACAGCCTGTCCCTATTCTAAAGAATGATTGCTGAGTGCATTTTTCTTCAGCTATCCCCATATTAAGGAACTCCTACAAAATTAAAGCACTCCTTTTTCTAGTACCACAAAAACAAATATTGATTTAGTGTAATATGTTTTATTCAGTTTGCATTCAGAATAATTTTGAAGTGATTTTTAGTTTAATTGATCCAAATCCTTACTGCAGTAAGCACAACTCTGAAATACTTAAAGACTACTTACAGCCCAAAGCAGAATATTAGTACAGGTTAAGAATGTCTTCAAAATACTACAATTTTTGGTTAACAATTGTTACTATTTAAGGTAGATTTGTACATACAAAAAGATGCTGGTATAAACTAACTCTGTTGTTATCATGCAAGTCACACAGATTTTCCAAGGTTCAGATAATGCCTTTGATGTTCCCTGTTGCCTAGAATTCTTAGGACTATGTAAAATCAAACCATAAAAAGCCCTGATATTTGTGAAGAAAGAGAAGAAAAAATAGTTTGGATAATCCCATTCGTCATTAAGTTGTTAGAAAATATCTGTATTGAAGTCAATTTTTTATCTGATTGAGAAGAATGCAATGTGAATTGCAAATAATTGCAGTAGGAAGTGGTGTTGACAGGACTAGTAACTGAAATATGAATTCACAAATAACATTAAATTTACTCTAGGCATTAATAGGCAGGAGGAAACTAATAACTTACTTTCATAACTCTGGTTAAAAAAGAAAAAATGAAACAATAAGGTTAAAAAGACATAAAAATAAGTAAAATGTCAAGTGACAGAGACCTGTTGAAGTTCCAATTTTACACTGCTTCATTTTTATGCTTAGTAGCAATGAAGTAGCCCATTCTGTTGGGACATATTTCAGCATGTTCCTCCTTTTACTCCTTCTAATATCTGTTCTGTAGAATTTGTTCTGGGTCATTATCAAACAAAATTCAGTGCAACTCCCCTGAATAATTGTTTCTCAAAGTGATACAAAGATAGATATACACCACCACTAGCTGCTGCAACTTGCTGTTAACATTGTTTTTCACTAATCTGTCCAAGAATCAGATAAAAGTGGCTCACAACTGTGATAATGCCTTTACCAGAAAACTAGCTAAAAGCTCTACTATTGTTCAACTTGCTGATCCCAGCTCTTTGAATATTCAGTGAAGTGGAAGAAATGGTAACATCCGATTCACTGTTTAGTCATAAGAGTTCTCTTCTAGAGATAATAATGCATGATTCTCTCCTAATTCTTGTGCCTTATGAAGGAAACACTTAGTGCCACGTTTTTTCCCTTGTTAAGGGCAACTCCAAAGTAGGACTACTCAGCAGTACCATTTAAACAGTGATGGACTTGACCGTAGGGTTCAGATCAAGAAGCAAATATAAACTTCTCCAGTAATTGAAGATATCTTGTTTCAGTTTTTTCTACCTACAGTGAGAGAAGCCAAGCACATAAGATTTAGAAACTGAAAATATTTGGAAATGTAAAAACATTTAAAGATTAAACTTCAGGCTAGGATGATCTTCCAAAGCATAACTTGGTAGAAGAAGGAGCTGTTACAATGTTTGGACTACTATTAATTAAAAACAATCTGAAATAAAGTAAGAGACAAGGAAAGCTGGTTCACACCAATTGAAAATGTCATTCCATTTTACAGCTTCACCCAGGTTTATTAATCCAAATATAAATACTTGAAACAAGTTTAAGATCAAATAATCTGAAAACAGAAATAACATGCATTTCTGGTCTGCTTCGATTTTCTAGCGAGTCTGAAGTTCGGAGTTTTGATAGAGATCTAATTAGATGAGGATTAATATCTTCTTTACCATACTCCCATTATCATCAATTTCTTACACTTTTTTTTCTGAAAAGAGGAATATTTTTCCCCCAAATTTATAGTATTAACAGCAAATGCTTTTATGGAAAATATTCTGACATCACTGATGAAATTCTGCACTTGCTTGTTACAACTTCCTGCAGTATTCTTTTTATCTTGAAATACATGAGTCTATTTGGAGACTTCAAAGATAAGCATATGTCAGGTCAAAGCTAGAAAGTTTCAAGAATAGTTTTTCAGTCTGTGAAGACAGAACTATAAATGTGGCATTACATCTCTTGCTACACTTATCATGGAGTGCTTTTTTTTGGTCAAGCTTGTTTTTCTTTCTTTCAGATCACATAGACGCTCTGGCATGGACACTTTTAAACATTACCTTTTCCATCATGCAGAGATTACCAGTGCATTATAAGACAACATTTATGCTTCAGATACTAGAAAGCTGAGCTACAAAGAACAGCCCCTAATGGATTGATTGAAATATTTTTTCTAACTATTAGAAAAATAATATTACAAAAAATGGACTACTTTATAATTAGACTTGAGATTTTTTTTATTTTCAAGTATCTAGTATTTGTATTCACATTAGCCATTTTATCATGCAGCATAGTAAGGTGAGTACAGACAACTGACATGAGAAATCGATATTTGTTGCCGCATTTGTGATGTCACGGAAAATTCTACCAAACCGTTCAGTAGATTAAGTAGATTTCCTTAATCATAGAATACAATAGGTTGGAAGAGAACTTAGTAGGCCATCCTAGTCTGTTTGTTCTCCAGGTAGGGATATCTTCAAAGTCAGGTCGAGCTGGTAAGGTGGAGTTTTGATTCAGTCTGCTACTACACATCCCATGCAGTCCTTTCCACTGCCGGAGTACTCTCTTCATGAAGAGTACTTCCCTTTACCCAAACTGTTTATCCCTTCCTGCAACTTCTGATTGAAACCTCCTGACCTTTTGCTGTGCATCTTTAAGAACACACTGGCCCTGTCTTCTCTGCATACACCCAGTAGGTCATGGAAGACTGAAATCTGCCCCTTGTATCCCTGAGCCTGTATCCCAGGCCCAAGCAACGCAGCTCCCTCAGCCTCCCATGAACATCATTTGCCTGCTGACCATGCTGGAAGCCTCCCTCCTTAGAATCCTTCTAGTTTGTGAACATCTCTCTTGTACTGGATATGCCATCACTTTTCCCTGGAAAAGTCATGGAGCAGCTCAACCTGGCTGTTGTCTCCAAATATGGAGGATAAGAAGGTGCTCAGGAGTAGTCAGCATGGATTCACCAAGGGGAAATCATGCTTGACTAACCTGATAGCCTCCAATGATGGAATGACTGGCTAGGTAGATGAGAGGAGAGTGGTTGATGCCATCTACCTGGACTTCAGCAAGGCTTTTGACATCATGCCCCACAGCATCCTCCTAGGCAAGCTCCAGCAGTGTGGGCTAGATGAGTGGACGCTGAGGTGGATTAACAAGTGGCTGGATGGCAGAGCCCAGAGGGTGGTGATCAGTGGAGCAGAGCCTAGTTGGAGGCCTGCAGCTAGCAGTGTTCCCCTAGGGTCAGTCCTCAGTCCAGTCCTGTTCAATTTATTCATCAATGACCTGCATGAAGGCACAGAGTGCTCCAAAAAACAAAACTGGGAGGAGTAGCTGATACCCCAGAGGGCTGCACTGCCATCCAGAGGGACCTGGACAGACTGGACAATTGGGTGCTGAAAAACCTCATGCAATTCAACAAGGCCAAGTGCAAGGTCCTGCACCTGGGGAGGAATAACCCCAGACACCAGTACAGGCTAGAAAATGAGGTTAGCATCAGCACAGAAAAGCTGATACCGGCTAGAGAAATAAAACGGTCGGACTAGACTAAAAGAGAATGCTTAATATCATGCGCTTGCAAACTGTAGAAGACCTTGGGGGACCAGAGTCTCAGTGACACAGCCCGAGCTGAGGAATTAGCTTCCTACAAGCTATGATCTATTTTACAGCTGGTCAAAAGCAATGAGACTTTAAATCCTGTGTCTTAATTGCTCATTTGGCAACACTATCACTGTGAGATATTGTACAGCCTTTCACTGTAATAAAAATTAATCACACACATAAATGCTACATCATTAGTGCCCTGTTCATAAGGAAATCCTGCTGTACCCTTTGGCCACCAGACATGACTGAATGACATTGACATGATTGAATGACATTGTTCTCTGCGATTCTCCTTGGCTGCTGAAGGCTCTAATAGTAGAAGGTGGGGTTACACCAGACTTATTTATTTATTTATTAAGTATTTTGTTGTTGTTTGCAGTTTTTTTTGTTGTTTGTTGTTGGTTTGGTTTTTTTTTTTTTTTTTTTTTTTTTTGAACAGTGAGGGTGACAGAGCACTGGAACAGGTTGCCAAGAGAAGTTGTGGAATCTCCTTCTCTGGGCATCTTCAAAACCTACTTGGACACAGTCCTGTGCCATGTGCTCCAGGATGTGCTCATGCATGTGCGGGGGGATTTGGCTAGATGATGTCTTAAAGTCCCTTCCAACCTTAAGAATTCTATGATTCTATGAAAGCAGGACCTGGTTTTCTAGACACAGCCTGACTCATGCTGAGTAGAACTTTCCCTTGGCTGTCGGCTCTGCTTCTGCAATGTATGGTATATGGTTAGCTTTCATTCTTACAAGCAAGCACTACTGATATCCTAAGAGATTTGAAATATAGTCGATGTTAAATACTACAAGTCTCATGCATTTGAGATGAAACTGATTAAGAAAGTGGTTGATATATGACTAGTCTATCAAACAGTCTCTGCTTTCCATAGTGCACATTTTAAATTTCAATATTCTGCAAGTCAATCATTTGAATGAAAAGGAAACATTCATGTTAGTGGGAAAGAATCAGTCACAAAACCACAGATTCCAAGTGTACTTTTATTTAGCATATTTCAAAAGCTCCTACAAACGCTGAACATAATTTCCTATCTTATCATATATTTGTTCTAATGTCATAAGACATACTACCGCTCACACAATGTTCGAACAGCTTGTCCAAATTCAGTATAACAGATGCTATCACTAGTAAAAAATGTGCTAACAGCTCCAAAGGCCGAAGCTCTCTGTGATCTCAGTAAGAGATACGGGAAACATAGCCAAAGTTTAGTGACACTTCCTTATTAAACTGCACCTAAATTCCAGAATTATGTTATCCTCTGCTATTAACTGCAAACCCAACAAGCTGACAACAGCAGTATGAATTTAGTACTATGCATTCTTTTGCATTTCTCTTAAGATGTCATTTGCAAATCAAATAAAAATACAGAAAAGAGACTTAGCTAATGACTGGACATCAAGAGGGTTGAAGCAAAAACCCGTCTGCAGATAGACAACTCAAGATTTCCTATAAAAAAAATTCTCAAGAGATCTATATCAGTTCACATTCTAAAATCCTATTCAGGTCTGATGAAAAGTTTTTCTTTTAGAAAAAAATTTCATACATTCACCAAAAGTGAGCTTTGAACTACAACGTACAGCATAACTTTCATTGCAATATATCTATTTGTAAAAGTTTCTTATTACTTTTGTTTGGCTTTTCATTGTCTGATGTACAGCTCAGCAATGCCAAGCTAACAACTGAAACTGTGAACCTAATCATAGCTACCACAGCTCTTATACCTGTTTATATTTGTTTTCCTTCTTCCTATTTCTCTCATTCACTATATTATGCTAGAATTACACTATTAACTCTGTAAGACAAATTTGGTCTGATTATAATCATTCTGCTACATGGCCGACATATTTTCCACGGAATACAAAGTAAGTAAATAATAATTATCTTTATTATAAGGATTTTGCAGTCTTAATTTTGGGATTTGGGTTATTTCTGTTTGTTTTGAGGAAGTCTGGCCTAACTATGTACCGTTAGTAATATCATTTATGAGAATTACTAGCAATTACACATGCTGGCAGACACATTGATTTTATCTATGTACAGGTAACAGCCATAAATAAAACATGCCATTATGCAAATTTTTGACTATTGATAAATGAAATAAATAGATAAGACCAGACCCTGATATCAATTCCATGAGGACAAAGAAAATCTTCTGAAGATAAAGGAAGTTATGCTGATATAAAAACAGGGAAACCAGAAACCATTTCCCTCCATTTAAAAGATTTGATAAAGGACCACAACACACTACCTATCATTCACTAGCAAATAACTGCTTACATATCAAGAATGGTTCACAGTGCTCTATAAGATGTGCCATTCTACTCTTACATTTAATTACATTCTCTTATGAAGTGAAAAACTGGCAGTGCAGACCCTTCTCATTAGATGCAATGATTACTGTGCAAAAAATAGCAAAAAGAACTCCGTGTTACATTTCATTGTGGATTTGAAAACAATGTACAAAGAATCAGGTGATGCACTATTTATAGTAATAGGAATACTCTGATTCATCCCACATGTAGCCTGTTTCCAGCCTTTTCCCTAAAATAAAATACAGTCCCAAAATAGATCCTGCAGCCAGAATTGCAGCATCGCAACACATTGACTCAACTAGCATCAAGTGCTCCTGAGAAAGGCTTAAGCAGAAAACCTGCAGACAAAGCAAGAACAGCCATACTGCCCCTGTTACTCCTTCTGGTAAGAGGGGGACTGCTACAGTATATCCTGGCACAATTCTTTCTAATGACAGCACCTGTCATTTTAGATAAAGAAACTAAAAAGGAAGAAAAAATAATTAAAAGAAATAATTGCATTGTCCAAATTAGTCCTGTGAAGGCTAGATTAGGTTTGGGGAAGAGTAAATTAAATCAAGTGATTGTTAATTGCAAACACCACACTGCTTTAGGAGTCTGACTTTCTGCAGACCTAGATAGTTAGTTGCTTAACTAGCCTCCTACAGAAATGATGTATGTTGATGCTTACCTTCCTCTCTTGTTGTTTCTCTTCCATTACCATATTCCTGCCTTGGAGAATGCCAGGTGATACTTTAAGTTATGCTATTTTAAATAAATAATGTATATAACAGGATAGGAGATAGTAATCAATTATTTCAGGACTCTATAAAGCCCAACACTGCTGTTAGAATATGTTTATTCAAAGACCGAATAAGGCTCGGAGAGAGACAGGGAAAATCTACAGGCTTTCTGGGATCTTGCTGAGACAAAATAAAATAAAAAGAACAGATTGAAGTGGGACTGAAATATTAAATCATGTTTTACTGTACAACCTGAAAAAATATGCAGGTTAAAGCGTTGATCATAATCTAATGTTACTGATGCTTTCATTTTTAATTCTGCTCAGAAAGAAAGAACTCTGACCAGAAGAAGGCTTTGTACTCTGATATTAACCCTTCTTTATTTAAAAATCCTGGTGATATTTACTCTGAGGAATCATAAAGCCATGTCTCCAAAACTGCGCAGTATGGCTGGATAAATCATTTACCACTTTTCAATGAATAACTGTACAGCAGGCACAGCAAGTAAACTAATTTCACTTCCTGAATCTCCATGCTAACTTTATAACTTAAGTCCCAGGTGTTCAACAGGTGCTAAGTAACAGTAAAGAAAAATATACATTAAAAAACGTCCTCCCACTGAAGCCAGTGGCAAAGTTCCCATCGACTTGCAACCTCATCAGAATTCTAACTAAGCACTAATTTTAATTTAACTGTTTTATGTAAACCAAATGTACTGAACTCACAGGATGTTTTGAAAGCAAAAAGGCAAAGTAATGAGAACCAAATTCCTAGCAGTCACAGATTTTTCAGTTCCTATGCCTATTTGCCAATCCATGAAAGGTTAGACTAGCAAGTCTTTTCAAATCCTGCTGCAAAATAATTCAGTTAAATGAGGGATATGATTGCCTACACAGTATTAATGAATTATTCAGGAATGGTATCAACGAAATGTTTGGTTTACAGTCATGCACTATAGTGAAATGTGAACCAGGTGAAACACTTGCTTTAAATATAAATTCATTTCCTGCAAATATGTGGAAAGGGGTCATAGCTTCTCTAGATGTGGCATATCCCATTCAAAAACATGATTTTATGAACAAAGAGGTATGACAAAGAACATATGCATATTTATCATTCTTTCTTATGAACTAATCCTGCTTGCTAATGGAAGAAACAATTTAGTAGAAAAATATTTAAGTTCTCAGGACTTCCACTGCATTTTTTGATGCCATGGTGATTTACAGTACAACAAAATCCAGGCACAGGCTTCTGTCCACTGCGAACATTTCAGCAAGGAGGTTTATTTGCTTTTTTATTGCATTATGTTTAAGATAGATGGTTCTACATTATGAGGAAGGAAACCATTATCAGTAAGCACACAAATCTTTTAAATATTCTATAACTTCATTTTGTTATTTAGTTTTCTTACCTTGGAAGAAAGACTCTATTCAAAAGAAAGGACTGTACGTCTTTAGTATACTGGGGGCAATTGGTATTATGTTAATTCTCAAGTTAGTTTAGCAAAACATTTCTCTACAGATGCTTTTCATTCTCATATTTTACATAATAGCACTAGCTTAGGAGTTATCATTTGCTGGTAAATAAAGGAGCCTGCCTTGTGATTGGAATCTGATTTAAAATTATATTTTGTACAAAGTCTAGGGTTATGCTCAGAATAAGAAAATACAAAGCAGAAATGGAAGAGAAGGGACAATTAATCTCTTATCACACCAGGTTATGTTGTTCTTATTGGTTTCATAAAACTAATATTTTTTGCAGGATTGTAACCAAATTTATGTCTCAGAATGTTATTACTGCTGAAAAGTTCCTAACCATTTATAATCAAGTATAAAAGTAATATAAGCAAAGCATCTATAAATCAACAGGTAGGAGTTCTTCCAGCAGACCAGCAGTCAGAGGTTACAACTCTTAGCAGAGTGAAGTTGTCCACAAGGACTTTCAAGACACGTGTATTAAAATACCTTTTTTTCCATAACAGAATACACAGAGTCAGAAAAATCTGCTGATACTATCAGGGCAAAAGGCTGTTTTTTTTTTTTTTTTTTAAATCTGAATTTGAGTTTTCATTTCAACAATAGTGAGGAATGACGTGAAAGGGATGCTCTTCCAACACACTGTTATCATGCTAACACTCATACAGATTTTCTTCGTAATATATTGCTAGCGCCAAACAAAAAACTTATTGTTTTGACTTCTTGCTGCACAGCTCCACAGTTTCTTACAGCTGTCTGCTCTGAGCACAAAAATCCATTCTGCATCATTGAATTCTTTGTAGATCGAGTACTTCATTTCGAAATATTCTACATGATTTTCAAGCATATGTAAAGCAAATGAAAACATAACATATCAGCAGCTGTGAGCTCACCCTAGCCATTTAAAAAACCATGAAGGTATGGCACATGGAAACATCACTACAGTATTCAGTTATCAGTTAAACAAAACAAAACAAAACCCCACCAGATCTTTGACATTATTAAGAGAATAATAGGAAACAAAACATAGATTAGATTGATGATAGAACATGCAAACCCAAAAGGAGCTTCAAGAGTTATCTAGTCCAACCTCTTGCTCCGTGAATAGTAAACACTGACTTCAGACCAGGTTGATCACTTTTATCCAGATGAGTATTACTGGGATATCCTTCAAGGAGAGAGATTGCCCAGCCTCTCTGGGCAGTCTGCTTCAATACTAGATTATCTTCATAGTAAAAAATACTTATATTCAGACAAAACCTTCCACTCCTTTAGTAATGATCATTGTTTCTCATTCTGCTGCTACTGATCTCCTCAAAAACCTTGACTTGGTCTTCACAGGAGATTCCTCACAGGCATTGGTGGGACTACTAGGCTGGTCCCTTAAGCCTTTTCCTCCTGAGCAAGCCCGTGTCCCTCAGCCTCTCCTCACAAGGCAAGTATTTCAACCCCACATGTGTTTTTATGGCCCTCCAATTAACTCACTCATGTTTATCAACATCTTTACTATCCATAACAGGGGGAGGGGCCAAACAAAGATGGCAGGAGTCAGGTTCAGAAAAGACAAATGAACAAGAGTCTCCACAGTAGCTAGCTGAACTGGGGAACTCTTTCCAAGTCTTTTGTAGATGCTAAAGGTTTACGGATGTTAAGGGAAATTTGGGATGTTTGTTGCAGAAGAACCTACTACTGAAGCTACCAAAAGATCTCACAAACACAGAAACCACATCTAGTTCATATCAAAGTTCTTCACAGTTTTAAACACCCTATCTCCCTCTGATAAAACTTGATAAAACCTACTCTGAGTAGAGACCCAAAGTACCAGCTCTCCTGCTCTATCCGACATTGAAATAGATATACAGCAGGCAAGATGGAGTTTTGTCAAAAACACCATCAAGGCTCGTAAAGCATTAAAAGTAACAGTTCTGTTGGGCAAGAAACTTTTCATGAATGAAACTTTCCTTATGTTGTTAGGAAAGCTTAATTTAGTACCTTTGAAAACTACAGATTATTCTTACTTGCTGCATTCAAAGTGTTCTTAAAATCTCTCACAGGAGCCTCCACCAGTGCACTTCATGACTAGCTACAACCATATATCATTTGACACTAAAGCCCTCATGATCATATTTTACTGATCATTAGATAATACTTACATGTCCTGTTTCATACTACACATCAGCTGACTCCAAAGTCCAAAATGGACTTCAGACTTTTAAGACACTTTACTTCCAAAACATGGGGCAAGGGAGGGAGCAAAAATGAATGCCCCAGAGCAAACATCCAAAATTCAAGACCACGGTTCTCTTACAACTCAGAAAAAGCTGGCTGTTCGTATGTTCTACCACAAACAGACTTTGAGATTAAAACCTCTTTCTCTGTCCTTCCCACAGTGTATTTCATTTTTGTCAACAGCAATTCTAAAAGTTGCTGTTCCAAAATATACTTCAAAGATAGGAACATACTGAACTTTTGAGAAAAGGGAAGTTCAAAGGTGAAGAGGAAAGGAACAAAACAACTCTGACCAGAGCCAAAAGCTATTAAATGTCTCCATAACCTGTTTTTTATACAGAGTCATTAAAGAAGATGAATGATTAAAATTGTAAACAGTCAGCCTTCAGTAGACAGTAACATGTGAAATCTATCAGACATAAAAACAAACTGTAGAAAATAAACTGTCTTTCCCCAAAGAGAAAGGTTTATTTACCTAATATTCACTTGATTGAAAGACTCTCCAACAGAGACACAAGATGTCACAAGAAAAGGCCATATCTTTGAATTTTACCAAAGATGTTGTCCAAGATACCTTTGAACACCTCAGATACTGCATTTTAAGAGCATCAGAAAGAATCTTGTGTTGCATCAGTCATTGCAAAGCCCAGCAATACTGAAAAGAGTTGCCATTAAAAAGAAAAAAACACAGTAATATAATTTATGAAAAAGGCCTCCTTTTCTTCCCAAATTCAAGATTTGGGGTAGGAAGCAAGTTTTTTTTCCTAAGGCAAGGATTCTACAAAACCTTTAGCTTCGCAGAAAAGACATGTCAATATTCACTGCAGCCATTTAATCTCTCCAGAGGCAGCTCCAAGTTTAAACAAAGAAAGGTGAATACTTTGAACAACCTTGCAGAAGAGGAAGCAGTTTAGCTGAAAATGTAGTTAATTGTGTAATCTGTTTACTACAACAGAGGTCACAGCAGAGGATGAAAAACACATATTAAGAGTAAATTCCCTATTTCCACAGGTGAATCACCACATTTTATAGGAAACAGAATCAGGTATTCTAAAAAGCAAAGTACATACATAAATGCATTTACTCTCCTGATAAAAGTTATGCTTTTAGTTTAAATGTACCAGATTAAGAAGTATTTTTTTTCCAGAATGAAGACAATCTTACATTGTTTTTTTCTCCTTTCAGGACACTCCTTACTCAAAGCATTAATGGCATTGGAAGAGCCTGGCAGGATGATATAAAAGCTAAAATATCATCCCACATTTCTCCACAGCATTAAAGGTCTATATGCATGGGCACTGGTGGAAAACTAGGAGATATCAACTAGGCAAAAAAAATAATCAAATACTCTCTTAATGACATTTATTTCCATACTTCACAACCACCTGAAAACAGAGCCTTAACGGGAAGGAATCTACATCAAGAAGTAGGAAGAAGATAACCAATTTTTTTTAACACAGAAGCAAAGACCAGTTAGAGTGTATTCATTGCCTGAGTACAGAAATCTAACTTAAATTAGCAATATAGATTCCTCTGCTGGCCAACGGCCAAAACCCCTGTCTCTGAATTGCCTTGGAGATTCTCCAGTCAGTGGGACATGCAAGCTACCTGGAGCGGCTGAATAGCACAGCACAGGTATGATTGCGAATCACGCCCCCGGCATCCTGAATGCGGCTGTATGACCTGCAGCTCTGCCTTTGGTACCTAGAAGTTCTGTCTTCACTACTGCTTTATCTGTTACCAAGAATCATAAACAAAATTCAAGTAGTTCAAGAAGTAACTTCAGTAACTAGCTCTCAAAAATAGCAGCTGCTTGTCAGCTTGCCAAGTTAAATTGCATTTATCAGCCTACACAGTATGTCTAGAAAACCTGCTCATGAATCCAGTAATGGAAACCCTCAATCAGAAAACCTCCTCAAATGCATCCTACTTGCAAGAATCCTGCTAATTGTGTTCTGTGACCAATCTGAGTCTCCTCTTGTGTTCTTTGCAGTCAGTATGCCTTCAGTTTATAACAGAAATAATTGTTATTAAGTCTCCTATGTATGTAACTTTGTATATCAAGCTGTTAAATTTCATCCCATTTCAGTAGCCCAAAAGACCATTAATACCTTCTTGGAAGACATTCTTAACCTTTTTATCAGTGACATTTCACAATTGAAATGATTCAGGTCAACTGCAAAGGAAATGCTTGGCTTACCTCCCATGAGAATTTGCTGCCTCCCTTTTGGCGATCTTTATCTAACCACAATTGTTAAACTGAACACTGCCTTTAACAGTGAGGGTGACAGAGCACTGGAACAGGCTGCCCAGAGAGGTTGTGGAGTCTCCTTCTCTGGAGATCTTCCAAACCCGCTTGGACGCAGTCCTGTGCCACGTGCTCTAGGTGACCCTGCGTGTGCAGGGAGGGCTGGACTCTAGAGGATCTCTAGAGGTCCTTACCAACCTTAAAGATTCTATAATTCTATGATTCTCCAACCAACCATCTTTTATGGGGCATCCTATCAAATTTTCCAGTAAAGTCTAAACAAATCAAATCTACTATATTTCCTTTGTTTAAAAAAAAAATATTTGGGAAGACAGACAGTAGCTTAGCGAAAGCAATCTATTGTAAAGCTCTGATATATTTTAATATTATTTTCTTTTTAACTTATTATTTTTTTTCTCCCCTTCAAAACCATCAGTCACCATCATCCCTAACCCATACGAAAGGAAGCCAGTAATAGCTCTTTTGAATTACAACAGTTATTCATGAGTTGCAAACTTTCAGGAACAGCAAGTGAAAACCTGATGGTATTCAGTATTTTTTTAAAAAAATACAGATCAGACAGATGAGAAGGAAGCAGACTACCATAGGAAAGAAAGGTTGAGATTCTGCCTTACTACACGCTCTTCAAAACTCATTAAGAATTGATGGTCACTGAAATTTTATACTAAAAGGATTTTCTAATTAATTTTCTAATTTTATTCTTATGTTTTCCTCCAACCCTACATATTCTTCATTTGCAGTAAAAGCATTGACACAAGTACACGTTTCTTATTTAAACATTTTATAGACAATAAGAAAGTTTAGATTCAACTTATTTAAAACAGCATATTGGGTATGCCTTTCCTCTGTTTTGCATATGAGTGCTGGTACATCACAGAATTCTATGCATGCTGCCACCATGTATTTTCCTATTTCAGCATGCTTGAAGTCAAGCTTTAACTTGAAGTTTCCTAGGTTTATTTCAAACTTGAGATTTTTATAACTACAACTTCTTAGGAATGCAGTCCACATCAAATTAGTAATATATGTTTTTCATCTGATATTGCTTATGCTGGAAGTTTTATGTTATTTGTGTATTTTGAAAATTGCATATCTCTATGACAGCAGATTTCTACTCTGATACGAAAGTAAATTTATACTATTTGAAATATGACAGTATAAATTTGCTTTCAAGTTGCGATGTAAGTTTACCATCAACATGTGTAGCATGCCAGCTATGAATGATATATTTGAGTAAATAGTTTTAGCTTGTCTAGATCTTAAACTAAGTTAAATAATAGCATACACAGCCTTATTTTAGAGAACATTTCCAGTTCAGCTCAAGGCATAAGCCACTCTAGTAGATTTAATGGAGAAGCCTTTTCAACACCTACAGACTCATAAGGCAAAACAGTACAACTTAAGAAGTAACTAAAGCATATTCATATTAATAAATCACAAAATAATATTTGCATAATAGAAGTACAGTATCCAAAGTATATAATCAACTGCAGTGCCTGCAATATATGCTACGTGCTTTGAACTCTGCTGTTTGATGGAATAAATTGTCAAACTAAAATTAAGCTTGTCTCTTCAATAGTTTTTGAGAACCACATGTGGTTCATGAATTACAAGTTGGTCATTTTTGACACTAGTGCTAACATCCTGATCCTTTTCACCCAAACAATGAAAGGTGAGAAATTTCATAGATCTGTCTCTTCAGCCTAGAAATCAAATTTATCAAATGCCTACCACTGCTACAAGTTCTCATAGATAGCTGTAATTTTACCAAGTGGATGACTTTATTTTAATTTTTTTACTAAATATTGTAAGACTACTATGAACATAAATTTACGTGACTTAAATTTAGTGTCTTTACTGAAAGATTAACACTTCCAAATTATTTTCCAGTTATTATATATATATATGATTTTTACTAAAAGGAGAAGGAAGAAAACCTAAAATCTTTCATTTTATGCCATTAAAAAAAAAAAAAAAAAAAGAGCTTATTCCTCCGCTTTGAAAGGTAACGCTAATTAAATAATGGAAAAAAAAATCACACCTAAACATCTGTAGGGCATTTGAAGTGTCCTTCTGAATACAAGGCCTCTATTATTTTCAGACTGCATTACATGTCACCTTTAATAAATATTGGTCAAGCATAGACTTACAGAACACATTGTAATTGGGCAGTGACATAACAACAATTTATTCTCAGACCAGCAAATGCAGAGCATACAAGACCTACTCCAAAAATGCATTTCCAAATAACTTCCCTATTTTTTCCTTCATTTGAAGGAAATAAGTAAATAAATAAATAAACAACTCATTGGGAGGAGGTTAGTATTGTGGTGACGGTATTGTAGTATCATTGATTTTTTTCTGCTTTAGATAACAAAGTGAGATGAGGCCTGAACATACAGGATCACAAATGCCCATTTTGTACACATTTAAACTCCATATACTTTTATTCCCAAAGAGCAAAAGTTACTTTAATCATCGTCAACAACCCATAAAGAATGTTTTTCATTTAATTTATTTTAAGAAGAAATTATCTGAATCCAAATGGTGCTGTGATGCCAGAAGTTACAGTCCCATCTAAAAAGATGGAATCACTTCAAACGCTACACATTCCCATCACCATTTTTTATTCTTCTTTATGCCAAAAGTCTCATTGCTCATACACGAATCATTGAACACAAAGCTATTATATTTAATAAGTGTAAACTTCTATGGCTGTTACTGTGAAATTTCAACATCATCATGAATAAAGCTTGGTGACCATTAAGTACACATACACAAGAGTCAAGTCTGCTGCTGAACTATTCACACTCCTTATATCCACTCACAAAAGTCTCTGCAGCTCTTGAAACACAAATTTGTGCTTGAACTCCAGGTCTGCCAGAGCACGGGATGAGCACTCAGGAGCAGACTTCTGGCAGTACACGCAGTGCTGCACAGACACGGGACATGGCTGCGACTCAACGGCTGGGCAAGAACTTCTAATCCTACTGCATTCACCTGAGAGCCAGGCAATTAACTTGCTAACATGCCATTTTTCACAGTCAGTAAATAAAAGCGCTTGCAAATATTATTTCACACCCTGGCTTTAGAGAGAGAGGAATAAGAGATGGTCTGTTAACCGTTCAAGTAGGTTTAAAACCCAAGAACATGACAAAAATTGCAGAGCTTAAGTTTGTTATTGCTGTTAATGCAACCATTGCGTACATGAACAAATTCATCTACTGTGAAACTTGCACTTTATCAGTTTGGTCCCATAAACCAAAAAATGTGATTTTCACAAAATTTCAGCCAACTTTATCAATAACATGTAAGTTTCTAGAAATGAAACTCTTACAAAATCTCATAAAACCATTGATGACACAGTTAATGCTGAGTCTAGATTCTACAAGAACATTACACAGCAAGAAGATGTATTCCACTATTTTATACCAGGGAGAGAGAAGTCAACATAAGTCTCAACATATAAGCCAGTACACTCTGGCTTATAAAGTTTGTATTATTATTATTTACATGTTGCTGTTCTAGTATAACCAATCTTTTTTGTAGCTTATTTCATACTTCTGCTCCAACAAGTAATCCCAACCTTAAAGGTATTTTCTTTTAGAAGAAACTAAAGTTGACCCCTGCCATTCCTATTAAATGTTCTATTAAGTCATGTCTCTTGCCTCAGATGTTTTTACTGCAGACAGACCTTCCTAGATTATGTTCTGGCACGCTGAACAACTTGCACTTCTTAGTTCCTCATGCATGAGAGAAACAGTTATAAATTCACTTTGTAGTTCAAGAGCCTTAATTTTTCCCTGCACCCATTTACTGAACCTAAATTGAAATCTTTTCTACATGGTCATCACATGTGACATCTCTGGAAATCAAACTAAGAACGCTCCTAAGATCTTCAAACACATCTGCTAACGCTAATGTCTTGTCTATAACTTAGAGGTCAGTCCTCACACCTCTAATGAAAGGATACTTGCACTGTTGCTTCTGTGTTGCTGTGGTGATGCCATGATTTTAGTTTTGTTTCTATAGCACCCAGAAAGAATTTTTACATCAGAAGTAGATGTGTGGAGGTTTTTTTGTTTATTTGTTTTGGTTTTTTTTTTCACATTTTCTTTTAGTAATACTTGGATTCTGTGATAACAACTAGCTATATAAGGAAGAGTAGGAAGAATACAAAAACATTGTTTTGCTGAGGTTTGTGTGAGTTTCTATTAGCTATTCCTCTCAGTTTTAACACTCCCAGTCTTCCCTGACATCTTCCAACCACACCCAGGCTTTGTGCCAGGGGTCATTTCCTCTCTGCAAGCACTGCTTTAATGTGAACGTTCATTTTACAGCCCCAGAAGGAAGACAGAGGAAATAAATATAAAAAGGGAAACGTGCAAGAAAAGGGAGGGGGAAATGAGGAAAAGAATGGGGAAGAGAGAGAGAAAGAAAAGAGATAGAGGGAAAAGGGAAGCAGGGGGAGGAAATAGGGCTAAGTAGTTGTTTGTATCCTCGTCATACACTCGGGGTGTGCATCAATGTGCTGGAGTTAAGGGTGCGATAAACAAATAATTGCTTACTGCAGTGAACTTGCAGGTGCTGCACTTGCATTTTTTCTTTATTTTCTTTTGCTGTTCATGGAAGTAAAAGCACATTTAGCAAGAGCACAGTGAAAGAGCTTCAGTCATATCTGCAGCTTTTCAGGACAAAGAAGATGTAGAGATTATGACGGCCATCTCGCAATGACAGATGCAAGATCAACTGTGTTAGTTTTCTTTTTGTCTATCAACTGTCTTCAAAATATCAAGAGCACATTGTTAACAAGCATGTGGTCCGTGGCTAAAGTGAGTTGTTCTTGGGCAGCTCTCTTCAAAGAGCCCAAAAGGCATCACACAACAATTTCTCAAATTTTGCAAAGGTTTTCTCCTTTTTAATGAATACATAAGAATAGTAGGAGAAAAGATGGCTAATCACTTTGGAGATAACTGTCTGTTCTACTTCTTCACCTCAGTAGATTCAGACTGTGCAGATATTAAGGCTTCCTTGACTGAGACTTCACTAGACCAAAAATCATCATGCAGAACCTCATTTTTGACCACAGTAATTAAAACCGCTAAACATCCAATGGCAAGTGTGGGAGACCATCCTCTTTGCACCAAGCTTATACCTCCTCTGTACAAATACGTTATTTTGTGTCTACTGTGTACTATATGCAGATAGCAACAAGTAGGAAAAAAATATTTTTGCCCATTTGGGATGAAAATGCTGTGTTTGTGAAGCAAAAATTCAGTCATGTCACAGGAGTCTGTGCTGTGAACGTTGCATATGAGTTTCTAAGGCCACTTACAACACATCTTATATCAGAAATCAGTCCCTTTCTTCTGCAAAACGCCAACTGACAAACTGAAAAGCCTTATCAGCAAAAGTCACATTAGTTCTACTCATTTTAACCTCTGCTCTGCCAAAGCTCAATGGCTTTGTTTGGCCAAACCATACTGAAAAGTCTGCATATACTTTCCTAGGGGAAGTGGTTTTTGTTAAAGAGAACAGCATTCAGCTCTGAATGGAGTATTTTAGCAGTCTTGACTATATGATCTTTACTTTATTGTACTATTAATTTTTCAGTGTTTTTTCCTAGAGATGCTATGATGCATAAACTTAAAGAATAAGTGAGATAAATCACAGCTAGTTGTCTATGTACCTGAAGCCAAAATCATTTATTTATATAAATTTATCCCATTTGCATCCTAGTTTGTCTTGACTATCCCTCTGACCGAAAGGCAGCAACTCAGCAAGCAACATTATGGTCAGCACAAACTAGTTAATTAGTATACATTTAACTGTAATTAGATTTTCTAGGAAAAAAAAATCAGATTCAATACACAAAATACCTATTTTTCAGTAATGTTTTCAGTTGTGTTAATTTCTGCTCAGCCACAAAGACACCTCAGAGTGGTAACTGAGTTCAGCAGATTACATCTGTTGGCAGTTATTTTAACTACTTTATTTTTATTTTTTTAAACTACAGTGCAAATGAAGAGTAAGAAACAATCATGAATAGCAAATGCTTATAAAATAGCCAAATTTCTAATCAGACTTCACATCCAGCACCTGATTAAGGAAGTATAAATGCCTAGGATGAATTGCATCCCTACTCAAAGTACTGAATAAAGAAACAAATGGACAGCTTTGAAAATATGAATGAGCCCATTCAGCAGAAGCAATGTATTTCTGATAGGTGTTCAAGTATGTTCAAAAGTTGTCAGATTTCTATTTTTTTCTATATGCTTTTATTTGCTAGAAATCTAATTATTTTAAGAGACGTATAGTGACTTTTGGTTCCATCTCCAAGAAACACTAGAAGGAAAAGCAAGACAGTTAACTCTACATAATTTTAGTACCTCACCTTTTTTTTTGTCCAACTGAAGTAACCCCAAAAACATAGGATGCAAGAGAAAAAGGAGTGTAAAAGTGACCAAGTGTGTGAGTAATGGGTGTCATTGTATCTCCTTTACATCAGTTTGGTTTTCCTTAAAGATACAGTACAACATGAGAATACAAGGAAGAGAACATAAGATGAATTTAAAAAAAAAAAAAACCTCAATTTTATGATGCTCAAATAACTTTTGTCAAACAGTAAGGTCTTTCATTCCTTAAAATATTGCTATGTCTTACTACAAGATATGTACTTTTTGGCTATAAAAACAATTTGCACCCTGCAAAATCTTTTAGGCCAAGGAGAAGGCAGTTTAAAGAAAAACAGGTAACTTCTGATGTGGAAGGAAAGCAGTACAGCACAGGCACTAGAAGAGCACAGTCTATAACTGCCTCTAATCTTGAGGTTTGAGTGGTTTAAACCAATTCTGTACACAAACAGTGTAAATTGTTAGGTGGCATGAGAGATGTGAAGCAGAGCCTGCAAAGAGACTCAGGCCAACCCACACTCACTCAGGTCTTATTAGCAAACCATACAGCCTTAGCAAAATTAATCACTTTATGGAGGATTTGGGATTTCTGGAAAGAGCAACACAAAAAGAGGCACAAGACCAAAAAATGCCTGTTTTGTTTCACAAAGAGATCATTAAGCAATAGCATTTGAACTAGGATCATCGCTTTGTTTTGAAAACTGTCTAGCAGCACCCAAGACTTGAAACTTTACTGCCTGGGTTGTGCTGTTGAGTTGGTTTCTCATGAAGAGACTAATAATAGTTGAAAATGGTTTTCAAGAGGACATTTCTAAAGGTACTATGAAATCTTTCAGCATTCTGTAGGCCAAAGCAAACAACCACAGAAAATCCCAGAAGTAGATGCTTGTAGACAAATAATAATTTGATTTTTTTCTTCATTATCCATGTGTAAAGTGCTCCCTTCCGATTCTAGTTCATTTGTTCTTATGCTGCCTCTCAGAGACTATTGTTACTAAGCAATGTCTAGATCTCAGCATGTATCATGTAATAGAGAAACAGTCCCCTGCTGGGAAATCAATGATATGCAATGTTGTGCCCCAGAAAGAGATGGAAGTTGGCTATTAAGTGACAGTATTTATAAAGCACATGCAGTGAAAAAAATATAGACAAAAGTGTAGTAACTTTTGTTTAAGTTTCAAACTTCATATGTAGAAAACTTAGTAATTTATTTACCAATTATAGAAATTGGGCAGTACTACCTCTTGTACTTTCAACAGTTTGCTTATATTTTGAAGCCAGTTTTTTCAAGACCCAGTACTTCAAAAGTCATCTGAAAAACCATAGCGCACACACACACAGGAGAAAAGGCTTAACACCTCACATAAAATTTGATGAGGATTTGATGTTTTATTTCAAATCCTTAGCCAAAACTAGTGAATATATTTGTTACTTTTCTTAAATTATAGCTTGTTTAATAGCTTAGTTATAGCTTGTTTAATCAAGAGCAGAAGTACTTAAGTGTCTGTTTGATATTGCTCCATTGGCTTTTCTTAGGTAGACCATAATAGCGTGGTTCTCCCCCGTGTTGCATTTCACAGGGAAATGCCCTGATATTTGATCTAGTAAAACAGCTAATATAAATGAGCTTAGTTTATACAATCACCAAACTAGTTGATGCTAAAAAGTTACTGTTTTTATTACCTTTCTGGATCCTACAGAAAGACATGGGAGTCTCCCAGCACCCCTCTGAGAGGCTAACAGTGCTCTAACCTGGCAAGTGAGATCATGAAATATCCATTGGCAGGTCTGACAAACATAGATGCAAGCAGCAGGTAGGAACTAGGGGCAACAGAGAACTCAGTATTTGCACAAAACCAAGCTTGCTACTTAATTTATTTTCTATTCTGAAAAAGATACAGTCATTAGTAACTGAGCCTGTTGATGGAGTACATTGAACTTTAAAAAAAAAAAGTAACAATATAATAATAATAATAATAAAGAGACAAGACTAGAGGAAAAGAAAGAAAGAGAGGAAGGGAGAGAGGAAGGGAGAGAGGAAGGGAGAGAGGAAGGGAGAGAGCAGAGGAATCAGAGAGCAAAATGCTATCTAGAATGCAGGACCTGATACTGAAGTTCTAACCCACAGAACGGATTCAAATCTCCTTTGCTCTTCCCTTTATAGATAGAGAGGAAGGGAGAGAGGAAGGGAGAGAGGAAGGGAGAGAGGAAGGGAGAGAGGAAGGGAGAGAGGAAGGGAGAGGGGAAGGGAGAGGGGAAGGGAGAGAGGAAGGGAGAGAGGAAGGGAGAGAGCAGAGGAATCAGAGAGCAAAATGCTATCTAGAATGCAGGACCTGATACTGAAGTTCTAACCCACAGAACGGATTCAAATCTCCTTTGCTCTTCCCTTTATAGATTGACAAGACAGAGTTTGGCAGATTCAGAAGCAAAAATGCTGAATTTTTTTCTAGAACTTACTGAAGTTATGGTGGGCTGGGACAATTTGAATTGGTCTTACAAAGAGAAAAGAAAAAAGAAAGGAAATTTCCATGAATCCCACATATTTAAACATGAGGGGGAAAAAAAAAGAAAAAAGAAAAAAAAAAAGAAAAAGAGCAGAGCATGGCAGATGCACCATTTTCTCTTAGGAGCTGCCTCCTCCATCCTGTTCCTACAGTGAGGTGGAACAATGGAACAATGGGACAAACCCCTCAGTCTCATTTGATCTTTTGGGGGTCTTCTTCAAGATCCCTCTCTGAAGAATAAGCTGTGACCAAACTTAACAGTTTAAACAAATCTTGGAGATATATTTTAATCCTAGATGTATTTTGAATATGTATATATATGTATGTATGTATGTATTACATAAACCCAGATCCAGCTCTGAAAAAGGAAAAGCAACACTGTTTCAAGTAACTTAACATAGGGATCTTATTTCTTGAAGCTGTATGAGATTTCTTAATATGACCACATGGTCCTTTCCATATAGAGAAGGGATACTGTTATGTAAAGAAGAAGAATAAATACAGCCTATTCTTTCATTAGCACCAAGCAAAGAAGTGAGAACATGCAGTCAGGTTAAAGGATGTTGAAAACAAAAGAGTTTCCAGATTCTTTATCAAATTGGGCAGATGAAAATGACTCTGGAGTCTTTGTGCAGCACAGACATTTTCCAGGTACCCATAAAATAGCTGAGAGACAGATATGTACTCATCAAGATTTAGACACAGCATAGCAAAACTGAACACAGACTAAGCATTACACCATTTACATCCCCTATTAAACAGGCTTTGCAACAGACTCTCTGCTGTGATACTATGGGCTGACTGCTACCATTACATGTGCTGGGAAATCAATTCAGTGAAGGACATACAGCAGTCACACAAAATGATTTAAGGTATGCACCAAAGCTGAACTACATTTCCGCGTATGACTTTTCTCAGGCAGGGAATAATAATAATGCAACTGGAAAACAGAAAATGGATGTATTCATGATAAAACACGAGATATATTCTTTGAAACCTGTCAAACCCCCTTTTTGTTCAAGTCCAAAAATGACTGGTCCAAAATATTGTCAAATGCTCTAAAGTTGACAAGCAAATTGATTTAATTCAACATAACTCTTTGTGAGAAAATTACTATTAACTATAGATAAGACAAAAGATTGCAGAAACTACTTAGCATGTATATGGCAGGAGTTGACTGAAAAGGAAAAAATGCCCAGAACTTGCCTATCTCTTTTTTCCTTCTCCCTTCCTCCCTCCCCTTCTTCCAAAATGAGATATTGGTCTAAATCACATCTAAGAAAGAAGTACCAAAAAACCCCTAGCAAACCAGATTTTCCAGATTCTACAATGCTGAAGGAAACAGGCAAGAACAAGAAGAGTCAATTAGCACTTTCAGGAATGTTGCCAGGATTTCCAGCCTCAGACTACCAGGAACATTGCCCAGGAGCTACAGGCCACGTGGCATCAGTGTTCACAGCCTGGCATGCTGAGAGTTTGCCATGTTCTGTCGGAGGTGCTGTGCGAGGTCACAAAGCTCAGTTTGGCTTTGATGTAGCAAATTAAGTTGAACAAAGTGGCATTTTGCAGAAAAGCAACATTTTTCCAGGAATCCGCTATTAGTTCTTTTCATTACTACATTCTCTGAATTTTTTCCAAATAATGGAATTACATATTTGTATAAGGAAAGTAGATAAGTTGAGGACTTCCTATAGTCCTATAGCTATATAGTTAGCATATACCCCCTGCATTTCTACACTTTGTATGCATGTGTGTCTCCACATGCATGCACACATGCATACAAGTAGAGGAGTTCTTCCATATCTACATGAGTCAATCAGGCTGTTAAACAGTTAAAAGCAAGATTAAAATTGTAATTAATTTTTCTAATAAAGAGGTAGATTAACTGAAGAGTTGGCCACAAAACAACTTCATATCTATGACTCTTCAATAAGAGAAATACCTATACAGTATCAGCTGTTGCCACATTCTACTAAGAGCTACTGAGATACTGAAGGCACTGCCACTCTGAATGTGAAGAAAAACTTGCAAAATCAGAAAAGAACATTTTATACATTTATACATTTAATTTTATACATTTATATTTATTTTACATGCTGTGCTATTTCACAACTTTTTTTTCTTAGTAAAAACAGAAAGCAAGATGAAAGATTCAAATTCTAAAATAAGTCTAGAGATTAGTCTAACATTAAGTAGAGACTAAATTCATATCACCAGTGTTGATCAGAAAGAAAAGCAATGTTGCATAATATATGCTAAATATCCAGATGATTATTTATGAAGCTCATTCATGCAATCTCACAAATCATATGTGCTCACATAACATAAGATTAAATACAGTGGCATTTGTAATCAATAACCAAGAACCCTGAATTTTCAATATATCTATAAAGGTCTATGTAACTTAATGGTCCTGAATATACAACAACTGCCCAAAATGAACTTTTTTTATTATTATTTCTAAAATACCTAGCACAGAAGCTGATCTTACTCTCTAAGTTCAAGTGAAACTGTCACCTGCATCTGCTTGCTAAATTTCATTTTGCACATGAAAATCATGGCTGTTTCTGAGGAAATTCTGAAAATTACCCTTTTCCACTGTATCCAGGATTCATCAGTCACATGCTCATTCCCCTCATGTGTCCCTCTCTCTAATCAGTAAACAATCACCTCCTAGGCATTTGGCCTGAAAGAAGAATTGGAAGGATGAGGAGATCTGAAGTACCTGAAAGATCTTGTTCATATTTAAAGAACAGTGAACTGTGGAGTTGATGACAATAATGGCTAAGAAATACATATCAGTAAGTGAAAAAAATTAGAGTAGGGCAAGACCATATTGTT
>NW_010584081.1:41815-95744 GCF_000705375.1 Tinamus guttatus | reverse complement strand
GCTTTAGCCACCACTCATGTTTATCCTTTGCTCCTCCCCTGCCTGCCAGCCTTCATCCATGTGAAGGCTTCATCCCTGTTTTCATAGCCTCTCCTCCTAATGCACCTGCTCCAGCCTCTTAATCATTTCAGCTGTCCTTTTCCCTGAATTGCAGCTTGAGGTAAGTTTATTCTGCTATATGCACAAAGTGGGAGCTTCATGTTCCTCTAGCTTTATCCCTGTAGTAAATAATGACAGAGGTGAGATGAGAGCTGCCTCAAAAAAAAGGGAAAGCACTGGAGTAGGTTTCAGAGAAGAATTGCTTTTGCCCAGTTCATATCAGTAGGCAGCAAAACACAAAACCAGATATAATTCTTATATGAATGGCTGACAGCCCTTCCCAGGAATCAGGACCTAACCAATCCACAGAGCATCTCAAAGATGGCCTGGATTCCAGCACAATGTAAAAAAGATTCAGAAGTATAAAAGTAACCAGCATTGTTATAAGAGACAGCGCCTCATGTGCAGATGATAAGGAGGGAGAAAAAGAACAGGAATAGAAGATGGCTGAGATGAAAATATGCAAGAATCCCAAAGACAAAGGGCTTGGCTAAACTTCAAGGGTTTGCTAATAGAGCTGAGCTGTCAAGCTCTCTTTCAGACCTGTTTAAACTAACACAGGAATTTTTTTGTTGGTATTATTTAAACTAAATAAATGTTATTAGCCTAGAGGGCTTGGGGTTTTTTGTTGTTTATCTGCTTGACTATGGGTGACATTTGAGTTATAGTTTAGGATTGCTACTTCAGCTTGCATAGAGGTGGGAGTGTTTTCATGTTCTAAAACAGCATAGTTATGTAGGAGAGGCAAACTTTTAAGTATTGCCCAAGCTTGAGATAAGGAAAGAAGACAACTTGCTTCAAAAGCTGGAACTAACTGCTAAGAGGTAGGCTGGTGGTGAATGAGGAGATGATTCACCAAAAAAGAAAAGAGAACCATAACAAAAGTATGTGTATTAATGTTAGAAATATCATAAGCAGAAGGAAGAAAAGCATGGAGAACAGATTTTGAGATCTGATCAGAACGGGATGGCTGGAAACATTAGTAGGAACATCCATAAAGAACTTGAGAGGGTGGAAGACAGAAAGGAAGAAATCCAGAATGAGTGGGAGGAAAGATTCATTTGCAATCGCTTTGTCAGAAATACATTAGATTATTCCTGTGACAGATCTTTCTTCCACAGTAAAATGGAATTTCAGTGTATATGTGGCAATGCAGTAAATGCATCCAAAACTATTTAATTTAATCAACAGTAATTGACTATTGACAGAATTTATTATGGGTCAAATCCAGCTATTCTTTCCCAGAGAGCTTTCTCATAGTGGACATAAGTCACTAGCCCACGCAGACAGCGTATTAGGAAACATAAAGAAAGGCTTAACATTGCTTCAGGCATAAGTTTTTCTTCACGCATTTTTTGTGCATCACCTACTGCTCTGCCTAAGAGAATTTGCTGCTTAAAATGTCTATTCTGCCAGCCAGCCGCAGGAACTGATATTAAAGGGAAGGCAGCAGCACTGAATGGCCCCTTAGCAATGTCCTACCATTGTTTCCACTGCAAACACAGTACTGCAGAATTGGAGCGGGAGGGCTGGGGGGAAGAGGAACAAACATATGCAACGTGCTTCCCATTAATGAAGAACCCATTTCCCTGTAAATAGCCTTACACTGACTAATAAATGGACCATTACCAATAATGGAAAAATCCCTTTATTTGGAAGTAATGCAAATTCATTTTGAAAAGTGCTTCTGCAATACTGCAAGCTCACTCCTGAGTTTCTCCCATTTTTCTGCACAAATTTGTTACTTACGACTCTCTGCTTAAGCCAAGATTGTCTGACAGAGCTGCACCGTGACAGAGCAGGCCCAGAACTGAACTCATTTGCAGTTCCTGCACACTCACTGTGGAGGAGGACTACATCACTCTGCACTTTTGCTGCAGATTACCTTATCTATTGCTGAATAGCTATTCTGGCTAGTGAGCAGAGGAGCAACAGGAGGACATTGCTTCTCCCTGACCATTTGTTCACAGAGGGAATGACGGATGATGAGCCCCTGCTCTTGTCATCTCCATGAGTCATAATCTAAGCAGAAATGAGCACAGCAATAAAGGAAGTTTTTCAGTTCCTTTCCACTCCCCCGCACCCTAGCAAGGGTTATGACAAGCTAGCCTTAAGTACTTAAATGAAAACATCTCGGTGAGTCAGTTGTTTGCAAATAGCTCTGCCTTCTTTTACATTTCATCTCTATGGGTCCTTTCTACATGTCCTTTTACATCTTTATGGTATACTTCTTGCATTTGGATAAGTTTATTTCCCAACATTTGCATGCAGCTAGACTCTAAGGAGCATGGTTGTAGGCTCTCTCTCTACCCTTACTTGGGGTTGAACAACTTGGTGATGGACTTCAGCATTATCCCTTAACAGCTGGAACTTCACTTTTGAAGTTTTGATCACTAATGAGACTGCCATTCATTCTGTCCATCCCCTACCACTCAGATGCGTGGTTTCCCCAGGATTCAAATTAACTGCTCTAAATACACTTTTTAAATGTAATACATTTCTGAAGCCCCATTGCTCTCAGCGTCTAGGCTTTTAGAGGGATTCCCAAGGTACAAGGATGACCAAATGCTGTTGAGGCACACAGCAGCCTTTGCTTTTTTTTCCCCCCCCCCCCCCCCCCCCCCCCAAAAAAAAAAAAAAAAAAAAAAAAAAAAAAAAAAAAGCTGTTGAAATTCTGCAGTTTAAGCAGGCCCAGTTGCTAAACATATCCCCCTGGTTGGTTCGTTTTCTTGCAGTAGAACTACTTTCCGATTTCACATGAGTTGACTCACTTTGACACAATGTTCCAAGATAAACACCCACGCAGTGTAACATTCAGACTTATTCTTTTCTCCACGTATACTGGCACTCTCATCAAATATCACCTGAAGTAAAATCTTACTTCCCTCCGCTGAACCAAATTGCCTTCATAGATTCCCTTACAAATCTATTACAATGCAATTGAAAAAAATTGCTATTGAGAGTTATTTACAACTAATGTTACATTGACGATCAGTAAAGCTACATTAATTTGCTTGAACACAGGCTGAAATTTTGACTTTAAAATATTAACAAATAATATATTTTAAGCATGCTTTTTGATAAAGAACAATAACTTGAAGTTCCTAAAGCTCGCTAAATCCAGATATGCTGTAGAAATATTGGGGTTTTTTTTCCACACAGTTATAAAACAAACAAAAACACAAATAATTAGACTGAGCATCAGAAAGAACAATATTTAGCTGCATTGCCAGAAATACTGGATGGTGAATCACAGAAGTCAGAGCAAAAATACACTTAGATTGTTTGGAACAGTTCAAGACATCTGCAAAACTGACATTTCAGGAATGCGGGAATTTGTGTATGAGGAATTTAAAGAATCAAACAAAAAGCTAAGGAAAATGGCTAAGGGCATAGACAGAGACAGATAGTCTGCATACATACAAAGAAGATAAATGCAGACATTCTCACTGAATGCTTTGAGCAAGGGTGAAAGGCACTAAGTACTATATAGACCTATATCATAACACGATTAAATACAACTCTGTCAGCAACCAAGAGTAGAATGGATGACAACACTGCGCAAACCACGCAGGAAGAAGGTAGAGGTCTCAGGATATGTCATAAAAGCAATGGAATTAAAAAAGAAAAAAAAAAGGAAATTTTAAAATAAATGATTTAGAGTGCTGAGGGAAGTGGCAGGGGTCATTGCTCAGCTGCTCTCCATCATCTTTGAGAGGTCACAGAGGGCAGGGGAGGTGCCAGAGGACTGGAAGAAAGCCAATGTCACTCCAGGCTTCAAAAAAGGCAAGGGGGAAGAGCTGGGAAACTACAGGTCGGTCAGCCTCATTTCTGTCCTTGGAAAGGCGATGGAGCAGCTCATCCTAGAGACCATCGCTAGGTATGCAAAGGAAAAGAAGATGATCAGGAGTAGTCAGCATGGATTCGCCAAGCTAAAGTCATGTCTGACAAAACTAATAGCCTTCTACAATAAGGTGACTGGCTGGATGGATGAGGAGAGAGCTGTTGTCTACCTTGATGTCAGCAAAGCTTTTGACACAGTCTCCCATAACATCCTCATAGGGAAACTCAGGAAGTGTGGACTGGATCCACAGTGAAGTGAATCGAGGACTGGCTGGATGGCAGAGCCCAGAGGGTAATATCCTTGAAGCTTCAGCTGGTTCACGATGTGCATAGTTATTTCTCCAGTTGGTTAGAAACTAGTGTTCAAACACATCTGCAAGTTTGTCTTCCGTATGGGATAAATTATGTTCAGCAACATTCTGAGATCAGTGAACTAAGACTTTGATTATCATTGAAATGATAGAAATACAAATACCTCTTTGAAAACTATGACGCTAACCCAAGAAATAAAAGCTACGTTCTTCTTTCAAAATTATTCAGTTCAGCAGTGATATTTTTTCTTATTTATTACCAGGTCTTTGATGAAATGACTGTTTTTAGACTATATATAACTTGCACGACAAAAAATTCAAACTGACAGACATATGAGGACTGTGGAAGATGTGATCATCATGTGACGCGTTATCTTCAGCTGTACTCAAACACATCATGAAGCACTTTTCCTAAGTAATTTTTGTACAAACAGAATGTCCCTGTCCCCCACAAATAGCAATATTCAAGGAATTGATTCAACAGCATACTACCATGCTGCTTAAAATAAGTCTGTAAGGATCACATACTTTGTAATTAAAAAAGAAAAATCAGTAAGATATGTTTTGTATCTCCAAATTAAAGAAAAATAGTTCCAGAGGGTCATGGTCAAGATCAAACAGCAGGATGTGCTAGATTTTAATCTAACTAACAAGAAATAATGATGCTCTTTTGTAAAATTTCTCTTTCAGGCTCTGCTTCAACATATTTATTGAGCTCTTAGAAATTCATGATTCAAAAATGATTATATTTTAGTAAAAAATTTCCAAGTCTAGATTTTGTGAAATAATAAAGATGAATATTACGTTTCAAAAAAAATTGTTTGAACAATGTCCCTATTTCCACAAAATTCAGTCAAATTAATTTAGATCACTAAAGTTAGAATTTAATGCCTTGGAGTTTTTTAAAAGCTTTTTTGAACAACTTTGTACTTTATGTGATTCCTTATCATCTCTAAAAACATTAATAGTCAGTTTTATTAAGCACTCTGAATAACCACCATCAGCTGATTGAGCCATATGAGGCTTGTTATTTCATCCATGCACTGAGGACA
This sequence comes from Tinamus guttatus, assembly GCF_000705375.1. Next base: position 90,439 of record NW_010584081.1, on the reverse strand, counting down.
TTTGTAACATGAGGAACCTACCTTATTTCTCTCACTTTCCTCCACCAATATACTTGAAGAAAAACATATATACACAAAAAAAAATTAATAATTATCCTAAGAATAAGCCAAAAGAGCAACTGCTCTCAATAGAATGAGCTCCAGCAAATACAGTTTGCCCAATTCAGGAAAGTTCTATACCACACTCCATACCAGTTGTCTGCATTACCTTCCCCCAGCAGTGAGAATATAGAGGTATTTGAGCAACTCTGAATAAAAACAACTAATCTCATCCTCTTGGCCCACGAACCAGCTCTACTGAATGAGGAAGCAAAGACAGGCAAAGCAGAGAAAGACACATGCCAGGTATTAGTAGCAACAAGATGTTGTATTGTCATTTATCAAAGCATAAAATTGTGCTTAGCCATTAGGAGAAGGGGCATATTCAAAAGCCTAAACATAGCAACAGCAGGTTAGGAAGGAACGTTCAGTCTCAGTAGTATATACTGTGATGCATTACTGTTACTCCATGAGAGTCTGGGAAACAGAAAGGGTTACAGGAGCATTTACACCTCTCTGCTTCAGGAGTACTCTTACAGGTTGGGAGAGAGACACTCATGGGACAAGCACAACACAGTGTATAAACAAAACTGAACTTCATCCCAACTCATACCTATATTATTAGCCTATTATCTCATTGCATAGCATTTTCTGCAAGAACCTAGAACCTTTTCTATGAGACATCAACTCCAATGGAATCCTTGATAACTACATCAGTTTACTGGTCTATACCTATGTCTGACTGCACAATCATATATATTAGCTTATATTTCAATAAATGCTGAAGTAAACCCTCACTTTTAATAACACTACATAAAATGTTCTCCCCAAAATTTGTGTAAGTTCCAAGAATCACTCAAAATAAGGTATTTTTCAATAATCTTATCTCTGTATGCACGTCACAGTCATATTTATTAAGGATACAGATACAAGAAGAGGGGAAAGTTAACAAAGAATCTACCCTAGTTGGTTACCTACCCAGGAAACGGTATGTGAAAGGCTAACGTAAGACATAAGGGATCTGGGAGAACACCATTAAAACAGATAAAACAAGGAAAATAAAATCTTCTACTTACACTTTTACTCCTGCCATGAAGAGTGCAGGTATTCTTGTTCATGGTGACTCTGTCAGTAAATCTGGAGAGTTGTGCTAGTTTCAGAGTAGATGTTTTGCACTTCTGACCATTCAAGTACCAGCTGTTATGCTGAAAGAAAATTAATTCAATAAGCATCAAGGTCTTTGCTAGTTGCTTAACATCCAGGTATAGGCTGCTGCCTCACAGTACATGAGAGTTGCAAATATTCATAACACACAACAGACATTTCATGTTCCACTAAACCATATAATACAGTTAGATCGAACCATATAAACCACAAAATAAACACATCTATGAATGGTGGCTGTTTTCCAGTCACTATCAAATGCACACCAACCCTCAATATTACATAAAATTGCAGATATTTGAGGCAGAGATTTCTGCCATGGAAATATAACTAGATATTGGCAGTTGTTTTTCATAATGAAATAGACCTTATCTGGTATTAGCCAGTTTCTTGATCTGATCTGTGAGACATCTGTTAACTTGAACACAATTCAGAGCACAGACATATGCTAAATCCATGAGAAGAAAGTCTGCTAGAGTAATTTTCAAATCTAGGTGCCTAAGGATGCTTAAACCAGCAGTTGGGTACTTTTATAGAGGTGTCAGAGTTTGACAAATTGGCCTTTGTATTACAATAATAACTAAGCATAAGCCCTGACTGCTGATAATGACACGGCACGGCAGCTTTGAAAGGCAGCATTCATCAGCCTCTGGGTAAAGTGCAGAGCAGTCATCACGAAAGAGTACAGTTAAAGGGAAATTCATATGGCTCTAGGATGAGGCAGCTGAAAGCTTTATATTCTCATGTGGGCAAGGTACATCTCTGCACACACTTTTCTCCTTAGATCTGTCAGCCACGATGAGACAAAGAGCAATTTCTGACCAATGGAGATTTCTAGAAAAAGTTCCTAATGTAGACTCAATAACACCACCAAAATTACTGGTATAACTTATTCCCTCATAGGCAGCCACATGACAAGTTTTACAGATACAAGAAATATTTTGCTAGGTTAACTAACACAAGAGTAGTTTTACTAACATGTATTGCTGAAAATGACTAAGCTCTATCTAAGAGCCTTTGAAGTATCTAATTTGAAAGACTATTTATCACCATGAGAAAATAAATAAAATAAATAAATGTTAGTTCTATATTAAGAGAAAAATATATTCATGCAAATATGCACACACACAGGTGTATTTCCCACCACCACACACATGGAACATTATGACCTGTGAGAGGTCCAAAAGTTGGGCTTTGCTTCCCAAGCAAGACTCTCACCTCAGCATAGGAGCAGGCCTCCAATACATTACCCAATGTTTTGATTTATTTTCTAAAACTCTATCTATATGTTCAGATAAATAATATATAGCCTTGATTATTTATGGTTTTTTTTTATAGGCAACATATGGTATAGAGAAACAAAGTCAATTGTTGAGGAAGCAATGAATATTTTTCTAGATGATGTATGTGCACACATGCAATGCCACTGCTGTGTCTTCACAGTTAAAAACATTTCAGTATTTAACTTACTATTAATGATACTGATCCACTGAAAGAAGCAAATATGTGTATCACTCAAGCACACAGGTGATAGTTTTTATGTGAAAAAAAACATAAGAAGCACTTCAGTAAGCTAGGACCCAGTTCAGTAAACAGCACATAGCACAAGAGACCACGGAGGGGAAAAAAAAAAGACCTTAATGCTATCTATTTTATCTTAACAGATATTATTGACATATATGAATACATAAAATACACAAAAAAAGCCACAGCAATAAATGTGTTGGGGCGGGCAGTAAGAGGGGAAGGGTGAGGGGAAGGGAATTTTTATTGATACATCTTACCTGCAATCTCTACATAGAGAATAGTACCCACAAAAGAGTTTCTTAACATTACTTTTTATATTTTACATATCTACAGGACAAAAAGGACATAAAACTAAATAAATCCAGTCTTGTTTTCAACACTGTAATTTTAGGTTAAAAAAAAAAAACTTGCCTAGTTATCACCTTCCCTCCATCCTCCTATCAAAAAAAAAAAATCTGTGTGAAAAAAAAATTATATAATTGAATTTGTGGGGAAAAAAAGTAAAAGAGAGAAAGAGAATAAGATGCCAGAATGGCAAAATCACAAACCAAGGTACTTATGCACCTACCTCTCAGGCTTAAAAATAGATTTAGATGCATCACTCCACCTAGGGGTTTTTTCAAATATCATAATTATTTGAAGACCAATTTTCCACTATCAGTTCTCAAAATCTTAAAAGTGTTGATATTTGTCCCTGAGAGATTACACTGAGGCGCAAATATGATCAAATCATGAGCAAAACAATTAGAAAACATTAGCAAAACAAATAGCACAAACAGAAGTTATTAATAGTGGAGTTTACACAGGATGCTCTCTATCCTTTAATTTCACTATCTTTTCTTTAAGCCTTAATAATTATTTTTAAAATAGAAACTGTCAAACACAGAACATCAAAGAAAGAAAAAAGCTGGTTGCTTTAATTTAAAACATCTTTCTGAGCCTAAATAATGAACCTGAGCATTTAAGGCTACTCCAGGTCATCCAGACACATGTCCTCATACACATTCATTGTTACTTACCCTTTAAAGAATAAAGGCCAGTTTAAATGTACATGCTTCTACTTCACGTTTCACATGCTTAAATGCACATGCTTCAGGGTTATCCCTGTTACAACATATATTTATTTTTCTAAGCAGATTCTAGAGTAACATAACAAATTAAAACAGTTTCATTTTGGTATCTTGTTTCTAAGTGCATCTTATAGCTACTCTTTTAATACATTTGAATGTCTTGGAGGGCCATTGAGCCAAAAGCAGAATACAAGCAGAACATTATCATTCACTTCCGGAGATTACAAGAAATTAGGGGAGGGAGAAAAAAGCAGAAAAAAAAAAAATAAGAGAGAGAGAAGTATTCGAAGTTCAGCTGGATTGCCCGAGCATTTTTGAGGGTCAAGATATCCATATGTAACATCTCAAAAAACAAACGACCACACATACTCTCCCGTTTGCTAAGTAGCCTTAGATTCTTTTCATTTTATTTTTCAATTTAATATTATTGTTTACAACCTAACTGTGAACAACCTCAAGTATTTACTGTTTGTATATATCTGCTGCCCATCTACCATGTGCTATGCACAGAATGAACATCAGCTAAGTGCAAGACGTGCCTTCCAGCTTCTGCAGGCACACATGTCAAATCTGCAGGCACACATCATGTTCACCAGTTCTTAGCTAAATTCCTTCATCTTAGGTACTCATCTAAACTTGAGAAAAGGGAATGTCCTTCTAAGGTCATTTTTGGTAGTAGACTACAAGCAACTAGTAAGATTACAGTGCTTTTTAAAATGTTATTTTATCAAATTCAGTTCCAGAGGCAACTATATCAGATCCCAGAATAACAGACAGCAGAGTTGTATCAGACCTTTAGGCTTAATTCTTTTTCTTTTGACTACAAACACAAGAGTCACAGTTTATCATTTGGCAAGACTCCTCATTTAGAAAGATGCCTAAAATCACTGCCTAAAATCTTTCCATGTAAGGTGTAACAAGGCCTTAAGATTTGCCTTGATGCCTGTTGCCACCCAACATCTCTACTCATAAGTGAGATGGAGAACTATTAAAGTGCATCTTTGACATGGCTCTATTTCTGAGTAGTTCTAGGCAGACAAGCCAGCCAATATTCTTTCAATTAAAAAGATGGAAAAATAAACACATCATCACAGGGGATTAGAGATCTATTGAATTATCTACCTGTCTCTCTCATCTGCCATAAGAGACTTGACATTGCTCTGAGAAGGTTTGTTGTTTACAGATTTTAATCTCAAAGACAAGCAAAGTACAGTCCCTGTGCAATAACTGTGGATAAGAAACCAATAGGCCCGAGGTTCTCTCCATGGTGTATATGACTCATTCAATGACCAAGACTGATTCTGGAACACTTGAACGTTGGTTTGTTTAATTTCAGTTGGAGATGATGTTTAGGGACATTGCTCTTTTCCAGTCCAGCAAGAGCATACAACACAAAACAAACAAACAAAAAAACCCACAAACCCAAAGAGAAAGAGTAAAGGCCCTCGAATGAATCTTCAAGGCACACGGATAATATTTTCAAGAGCAACAGACTGTAAATCATCTAGACAAATGGAACAGATTTACAAAAGAAAGTCAGAAGCATGAGAAGGACAAAGGTCCCAAAATATGAATGCATTTAAGTCCACCCTCTTAACACCACATAATAAATTTCTATTCATCCTTTCTATGCTTAGCATGAGAATGCATTTCTACATACACATTGTTTTTCCTCGTTATAGAAATCATATAGAAATCATATAGAAAATTTTGACTAAGACACAAGAAACTTACATGTAAGAAAGAATTATGGAAAACATACTTCAATACTCAAGACTAAATATGCTTTTATCACTCTACTGGCCATTTATTTCCTTTATTGTTACGTAAAGTCTGACCCAGAAATCTGTTAAACTTGACTAGCTAGATTTTACCTCCCTTCCCTTCAATATCACACATTTTCTATATAGTCTGATTTTCACAGAAGAAATCATGTATTTCTTCAGTAGGGACCAACATAAATAAAGTGCAAGTTAATGTCAAGAAAAAATTCCGCTGTTCTAAAGAAAATGAATATCTATAAATTGATGTCAGCAATTGAATGACAGTACCAAAACCTCTAGTATTTTAGTTATTTTAGAAAAGATGAACTTTTAAAAAGTGAATAGCAAATAGAATGCATATGATATTTATATGCTTATGTGCTGTACAAAAATAAATAAATAAATAAAAATAAATAAATAGTGTGAGCATCCCGTGCTCTTTACATCTGACAAAAGGTCAAGCAAATGGTCATGAAACTTATCTGTACTATCAAGATGAAGAAAAGCTTAGCATTTCTTCTTCTCTTACAGCATCCAAAGAATATTACTACAAAGACAATATTTCAGAACTCTCAGAGAGTTGTCTGGAGAAATACATTATGTACAATATTAACATATCTGAAGACTTTATAAAAACAGCATTTAAGCATGGCAAACAAACCCTATTTTTTCACAGTCATTTTTATTTTAGTGCTTCCTTGAAAATTCCTGTTACTTTCAATAACCTCGTCTGCTAGCATGAGTGATAGACCAACGAAAACTTCTCTTCACCCGGAGAACATGGTAAATTTGCTATCAGATCTAGGCAATACCAAAATATCATTTCAGTAGAACATACGTGAACTCCTCACACTCACAGAAAACTAATTTCAACCATTTTCTTTAATTTCCAAGAGGAAATAATATTTTCTGCTATCACCTTTAAAAATAGTGCCTCTACAAATATTAATCCTAAATCATGAAGCTGCTTTAAAAAGCCAGCAGAGAAAAACATCACCTATTTGGGGACACTAAAGACCACTTGGTGGATTTATTAAGTGTAACTTCCACCCCTATAGACATAAGTGCTCATTTCTTTCCAAGTGGCACTGGAACTGAAAGATATAAAAGCCGAGGAATTGAGTGAGGTGTTGAGGCTGGGAGGAAACTACCAAGGTAAAAAAAAATGGAAACCCTATAATCATTTTCATTACATATATATATAATGTCGTCGGGCTGAGGTTAGACAAATTTTCTGGATTCATATATTTTAAAACTATTAAGATATTTAGGGTAAAAATATTTCTACAAACTATATTTTTCTTAATGCGATATATTTGATAAGTGCATTTATAAACACACAAACCAATATGTATTTTACTGGTAACACTTAGGTGTTAATACCAGGCACCCACACTAAGGCTGTGCCAGTGCCTGGAGTCATAAGAAAGACTGAACAAAACAAGAGAGTCCCTTGTCAAAGTCTCTGCAGCCCTGCTTCACATATAAGGCAAACGATCAAGTGTGATCACAAAAAAAGTAGCAAGCACTCACCCTTAACACACTGGCAATAATATTATTTATTTAATTATTTATTATCAAGTAAATATTTCCTACTTTATATATATATATATGTATATATGTAAACATACAGTAAAAATTGCTCAACTGTCCTGCTAGGAGAACAACAAATACAAGTGTCTTGCCCAGATGCAACATTTACGTAAGTGCTTTACAAGTATGCTTCTGAGCATCGAGCTCATATCTCTGTCTACAGTTTTCTTCTCAACATATCATTTCTGTGCACCAATCTTCAGCAAGAGCTCATATGGGAATTTTGTTGCCCACCATGACTCCACACATATCAGCTCATATTTAATTTCAAATTACATCTGCTATTTTCATTACCTTCAGCGGTTTTACAAATTGTCAATGCCACAAACAACTTGGTATCACCTGTACACTTAATCACCTTACTTTTCTTTTCCTCTCCTGAATCATTTTAGTTTGCTGAACTGCACCAAGCTCTACGCTGTGTTCAGTTCCACACTTCAGAGTTGTAATTCAGGCTTAATCCTTGAGCCCCCTTAGAATTCTTCTGTCCATTGTCCTTCTTCATGTTACCTCTTTCATAATAGCATCTATAATGACTTAAATTTGAGAGAGAATTTCATGACTCCTACAAGAAAAATTCTGTCATAAGAGCCTCACCAAAATCTCCTACACTAAACCTTTGCTAAATGATCCTTTTGTACACATTATCTGACTCCATTCACTGTGTCTTCATGATCCTGAAAAGATTTATTATGGCATTTTATACTTTCATATCTTGTTCCTATTGTCTCTTTGGACAGTCTCATGACATTTTTACATGTAGCTTCTCAGATTTTATAGTGTTTTATTTTTCCCATTTGGATACAATTTAAACTTTTTGAAGGATGCCTTTTCTTTCAAGAGCTGTCTTTAAAACTTTACATGCTTGCTTCACCACATTAGCTTCCTTTGTTTCTCAAAACTAGAAACTATATATTCATATTCTCCCAGTTATATTTCTTAGGCTTCTTCAGGTTGTACAAAAGCAATTTTTAAAAAGTCCATCCCTTCCAAAAAGAATCCTGCTGTTCTGGAAGTATAGATGCCTATTTCTTATGCTATTTTTCTCATATATGTGCTGAAACTTTTCCTCTTTGCTTCTGCTTGTTATTCTGTATGCAGTACGGAAAATACTACAGAGGAGGGGAAATATTACTTCTACAACTTTTGAATTCTCCTTTTGCAGGAAAGTGTTCATGCTGTCCTCATTTCATAATACAATTAAGAAGCGATAGCAATAGTAAGTCATTTCAGAGTAACATGGACATCTTTCCTTTCTTTCTATTACATCCATTACAATCTTCTATTAAGAGTTTATTGGTGCAGTTATTGTACACAATATTCTTATTTGCTATTTCTGCTTAAAAATGGCATTGTACCTAGAAGTTGACATATGTCGTCCTCTTTAAAAATGATTTAATTGCCATTGTCATTAATTTGCATTCTGTCTTGCACCCAATAACATGCTTTCCTATTACAGCATTATCAAGTAACTCACTGTTCCCATCAGTATGTTATTTTTGTTTTATTTTACAGGCAGCACTTAGTACATTCCTCTCTGCCTCACAGAGCTACCATTTTTAAGTACTCTATGCTTTTTTTTTTTTTTTTAAGCCATCCCTTCTGTTCATATTTAATACTGCATATATTTCTTGTTTTTCATAATGCATTAAGCCCACTGAACCCCAAGCTACTCCAATCTATACTTTTGTCATGTCAGGGCACTTTCAGAGGATCAAGTCCAGGGTAAAGTGATATTGAGGCAGTCAAGCTCAAAGTTTGGCTCCGCATCAAAACACGTAACATGCTGCAGATAAATGCCTGCATATAAATGCCTGTTTACAGAGAGCTGTGTGAACTACAAACCTTGAAACTTGCTATGCAAGGCTAACGATTGTACCATTTAAGGATGATGTTTATGAGTATGAACTCTTCATAGAGGTGAGAGCTGAAAGCAGATGAAAAGATTTGTAAAAAGTTAGAAAGAAAACATTTAAGTGTGGTAATTTGTTAATGTCATATCTGGATATAATTTTGTCACAGCATGGAAAAAAATCAAAGCTAGCAGTTAAATGGAGAAAACAATCTCATTAGTTATGATTTTAATATTTTTTGCCTAATAATGAAATGCCTAATAATGAAGCACTGCATGCTAGACCAAGTCTTTAATGTGTTTGTCTAGAGGAATCTCCTGCTTTATATTCTTATCACATGTCAATGATAGTCAAGGTCAACTGGCTAATCCCTAGTTTGAAAACTCTAAATACATAAATATTACACTGACAAAGATCTTGGCTTTCATAAAATAAGATAAACTCATATTACTTCATTTATTTAAATTATACCACAAATGAGACACTTGTTACTCTGAAATTACTTGTAGTAATTAAGAACTGTTTTTATGCTTCACATTCTAGGTTTGAAAATGAAAGGCTATTATTCCATTATATTAGACTGCAAACATTTTTTTTAATTAAAAAAAAAAAAAAGAGTTTGCCATTCTTCCCTTAGTTAAATTTAATCAAAAAAAGATTGGAGCTCGAAATGGTTTCCTAAAAATGTTACTCAATGTTTTAAAAAAATACATCTTCTGTTAGCAGCAGTAGACTTTCATTTCACAAGGAATTTCACTTTTAATTATATTGACAGTCTGTGTCTATGAAGCCCACTTGCTCTAAATGAGAGATTAATATGATCTAAAAGAAAAACAAATTGAGGACTCTTCACAATATAGCTCAAATATATATTTCTGCTTACTCAAACTTTCTATTTGCTACAGAAAAAAAAAATCCTGGGTTAGAAAAATAAAATATCTTGTGTCAAAGTATAGAAGGGGCTCTTGAGACCTTTTTCAATTTGAGATAAGAAAAACTTAATAATATAGTTGCATCCAAGTTTAAAGTACTATTTTGAATTTTATTCTATCTTTATATCCATCTGGACAGCAACTTTCACAAATATAGCTAGCATGGGTTTCACGATATTTTAGCTTTTCTAATCTTTTCAGCTGTCAACAGGATTTTTCTTAGATCATTCATGACAGATTCCAGCACGAACATCTGGTTTTGGATACAGAAGTGATGTATCTAAAGGTTTATCGTTGCAAGTCCATGAAAAGCCAAAATATCATTTGTTTAGTTGGATTTTTCCTCCTTTTTTGACAGAAGAAAGCACAAGTGAGAAATAGACTGAGGATTCAGTTTTGCTGTATTTCTTGTTTTAAAATCCTGCCTGTTTCTTTCAGAATTTTCGTTTTGTAAAGAAAAACAATTCCAACGTGCCAAAATAATCACAGAAGCCACAAGAAAAAAATAATCACTGAAATTAAAGGCCCCTCACTCTCAAAGCCACAAGTTACCTATTTGCTATCAAAAAAGGAAAGATCATAATGAAAAACATGTAGTATCAATTTGCAAGCAGACATGGAGGTAGAGAGTTTCAGCTTTGAAAAAAACTTTTTAGCTACAAGTTACATGCCCAGACATGTTGTTCAGCACATAGTAAAGAATTAAAAACAGGAGCTGTAAACAGCAGTGCTAAGTAAGCAAATTATTGAAAAAAAGACAAGTTAGAGGTAAACTGGGAGGCCATGCATCTTCTGTCCAGAATTTGAATTTTCTGAATTTGAAATTATCTTCATGATAATACTGCCTCTCAAACAGAAAGGTCACCATCTCTTCTGGTTGTCGCCTTTATTCAGCTAGCATCAATACAGGGCATGTGGGTTCAGCTTCATTCCCTGCCCACTTGGAAAGAGGAACTTGATCACGTATCAACCTCTGCAGGCTACAGGGCAGGGCTCTGGGGTGCATCTCCTCTGCAGCTGCACAGTTCACTACAAATGAGCAGAAACTGGTACTCTGGACATTATCAGAGAGACCAACGAATTGCAGTTAGTAGATGTGCCAAATTACAGAATGTCTACTCCAGATTAAGCACTAGTTTGGAGTAAACTAGCCTTGTTGAATGTTAAATGAGATCAAGTAAACTCCCTTACATTTTTCACACAGAACTTACATTGTGATCTTCAGCACTGTGAACCTGACATTCAGCATGTGTATGTACTCTGGCATGCTGCGTGAGAATTTGTTCACTAGCCCATAACCAAAGAGCAACAACTAGATTAATCCCCACATGCAAGAGAATTGCTTAGCCTGAAAATCTAGGCATGAAAAGTTTAAATATCTCCTAAAAGCAACAGGAATAGAACAGAAATCCACATTGGAAGTCCAGGCATTAAAGACCCTTTACAGACAGAGCTCTTCCAAACCAGCTACGTTCCCAAACTGCGGATACAAAAGCAACCAGACAATGGAGCACAGGCTGCCCGCTGAGCAGGACTTCACCAGCCTGCTGCACTGCTGGGCTGCAGGCGGGCAAACAAACTGGTGCTTGTCCTCCTGCATGTCCTTGACCTTTCAGAAAGGTGTGTTTTTCCAGATGAGAGAAGTGTCATGAGTTGATCTTAATAGGTCCCTTAATGTTACGATTGATCTGAAATAGTGAAGATCCTTATATGAGGAAAGCAAACATGTTTGTCAATAAAGCCTCCAAACTCATATGTCTTAATGGCTGAGCAATGAAATAATAAATAATATGATTGCAAAACTACATCAGGCACAGAGCTACATTTATTTTTTAATTCTGGCAGCCAAACTGTTTACTTAGGCCCATAAGGAGATCCTCAGAAAGTAAAGCAGCATTTCTATTGCCTAGTAGTGGATGAAACCAGCCCAGGGCAACTGCAAAATTGAATTTTAAATTCCACAGGTCTAGGTATTTGTATAATTTTCTGCATTACTCTTTTATATTCAAGGCAGGAAAAATCTTACCATATATTTGGCTCTTCCACAATACATTTTATATACATATGTATATTTTAGTCTCTCCCTAAGTATAAACCTTTCTCAGTGTTCACAATCACTGAATCTTCTGAATACTATCTTCAATTCAGGCAATAATTTCTTACAAAACCAGTTTTGCAATCCTATTTTGTCTACTGTTTAATATTAAATTGTTGGCTCCAGCAATATAACAAAAATCTAAACTTCTTTGGAAATTTGTTTTCAAAGTTAACTACTGTAGAATGCACAGTTTTAGCCACAAACTTATCTGAATCCTACTATTTTGAAATCTTAGTATGAAAACAGATCTGTCACATTTAGGCATTTCATATAGACATAAACACACACAGTTGCCTGTGCATAAACACACACATTCTGCTATACGCATATTTATGGTAAGTGGGAGCCAGAATTCTGAAATGCAAACATAGCTCTCTCACTGTTTGATTAGGATGTGATTATTTACATGACTACAATCACTTAATCTTAGTGAACTAAAATAATTTACGTGACTATAACAGCTACTTAAAAAGAGGACAGTAAAAAGAGAAAAAAAAAAAAAAACCTATCAGGGTTTTAATTCACAGCCCCAAAAAACACCTGAAGAAGATATAACACCTGATACTATCTAACAAAGAAGAAAATCTTTTCATAAATTATCTACATTACATGCACTGCTAAAAACTTTTTCATTATGCTACTTCTGTCACAAAACATATAGTTTATATGGCCTAATTGCTTTAACAATCAAGAGAAAAATATTCATTACATCCTTCTTCCCTCCCAGGCCATAAGATCATCATGCTAATAATTTGAACCCTTAAAAATAAATAAAAATTAAAATGTGGTTCTACGGTAAAAGAAATGTTAAACTGAACTGGCTAGGAAGAGATTTTTGTTTCATTTTTCTCTCCCCAAAACAAATCCACTCACCAGCCACAAAATATAAACAGAAATCAGGAATATATTATTGGAAAATGGAAATCTAATACCTCCTAGTAACTTAAAGTTAGAACTTCAGCGCATTTTTTCCACTTCCTTAACAAGTCCGTGTAATTTCAAAAAACAACTTAAGTGGCAAGGTTTAATACAACTCTCTTATATACACTATCATGGAAAACTAAAAGAGCACAAAGGAGAAAGTATATCTGAGAGGAAAGTGAAGCTGTTCTCTAATTACTGCAATTTATAGATAAATTTAAAATACAGGCATATTTAAATTCAAGAAAAGCGTTTCTTATAATATTATAAATATTTCTGGCGTTGCAATTTAAAGGATATAAATATGTATGTCTTGACTCAGAAACAGCCAAAATACATCAAAAAGGTGTCAGCAAAGTGTCTTCAACATGGTCAAGTACATGTAAAATACAAGGAATATTTTCTTCAAATTTAAAGAAATGCCAGGTGTTCACCTTGACCCAATGCCATACCTTCCTCTCCCATGCAACATCAGGTTACACTGTAACTGACACACACATTTGGGGGGATGTATTTTGGAAGCCATGTATTTTCAAGTCCCTGTTTGCTATGACTGCTGTTAATCTGCATTTCGGCTTTACCCTTATTTGTTTGGTAAACTGCCATAAGTTAGTTTTCCTTGAACTTGCCTCCCAGGAGATGCAACGGCCAACAGCACTGAAGTCTGGCTATTTAAAGTTTAAAGTTTCTGTTAAAGTTAAAGTTTCTGTTTGGCTGTTCCCTTTCTTTCCCCTAAAAGCACAATAACTCCATCACTTTGACACAAGTTACACCTCATTTCCTCAAGAAAATCCCACCGCTTAGACAGAATTCTTCTAATTTGTATTTTTAGCTTTCAATAATGGGAAGCTGTAACAAAAATATCAGGAATTTGATGGTAAATGCTTTGCTATACTCCTTTCTCAAGAGATTTCTGGGAAATCCTGCCTACCACAATTGCAGTGCTTTTAGTAAAACTGTAATTACTACAAAAGCACAGACCTGCTATTCCAGCTTTGCTAGGGTGAAGTGCACCAACACAGCAGTGATTTTATTCCTCCTTTAAATACCATCTATGGACTTTCAGCACATCTCATTGCTTCTACATTCTGAGTTCCAGACCACGCATACATGCCTTTGATTTATAGAACAACACGTGTCCTCCTCTTATCTGCCCTTCCTATTATAGTAATATTCCACTCAGAGAAGTTATCCCACAAGTCTTCATTACGTCAATTAAGTCGTAATGCCAATTGTGTACTAAGACTTTCGGCTCCTCTTGCTTGTTCCTCATTCTTCCTGTATTAACATCCAGGCATTTCAGATGTCTGGCTGGTAGGAAGGAAGTAATAAGCAAAGCAAGACAAGAAAACAACAAGCTGATAATGGCCTTAATGGTAAAGATTTCACAATTTTCCCCTTAAATTGTTTCAAAAAGTCATTTTTAATCCCTTAGCTTGTTCAGTGGTCCTTTGATTCATAGTAAACTTCTGCCTGGAATCTCTCCAGCCATCCTCCTTCACATCTGGTTTATAACTGCAAAATAGCATAAGTTCCTAGAGCTTTCAAACTTTATTATATTATTCATTCAAAATCAAGTTTTTCAAAGAGGATATTCCTGCCTCTGCAGAACTGAACACAACTAGAAACGTCTATACTTGCCTATATCCAATCTGTGATGTGAAGAATAGCCCTGATTTGTGCTGAATAATTCAAGTATACAAGCATGTCAGAGATGTAGGTCTACTATGTACACAGTAAAGCTAACAAGAAAAGCTTTTCTTTTTTAAAACTTCTTTTCCAGTGTCTTCTCTTAGTGGATCTCCATGGTTTCTGCAGCATAGCAGTCAGAAATATGACCAGATATAAAGTACAGCAAGTGCTACTGCAGGTAAAAAACAAGATAGTTGAAAAAGTAGAAAAAAATAGCTTATGAAGAGTGAAAAGAACTTTTTTTTTTTTAGATAAAACCTATGAATATCCTTGAATACATACTGAAATATTATCTAAAATGCCATTTGAAAGAGGGCAGAATTGAAAGAGCGTAGGTGTTTTGATGAAGATTTGATTAAAACACATTGCAGAACATTTTAAGAACCCATGTTTCTGCTTGCAAACTGAAATTATCCCATTTGCACAGAGAAAGTAGTGAAAAACTTTCAGGTTTTACAATTGAAGAAAAACCTTCAGGAGAGTGTCAATTTTTTCTCTGATGCATTTGCAACTACTTTTGAAGAAAAAAAATAAAAATAAAAACCAACCAGAAAAAAAGCCTTCTTTAGTTTCCTTCTTTAAACCCATCAGGAGTCAGTGAAAGGCAATATCTGTCCATAGAGGCTCAACTCCTAACAAGGAAAAGGGCCTGGAAAGCTTAGCACACACTTCTTTCTCCAGGACCATATTAAAAACACTCTTTGATTCCTTTATCAGTCACCAAGTCATTTTTCAACTTCAACAAAGCATATTTTATGAAGCAGGCAAATGTTTTACAGGCTGATGGGCACACCACTTATAAGTGCTATGAACGCCTGCGAACACCAAGAAGTGGTTTTGCCATCCCTGCGAACACCTTTTCTTCACAAATCTTTGCCATAACTTTCTCAGATCTGAGAATGATTGCATGCCTGGATAGGAAACAAAAAGTTACATGAACTTTTATGTTTTGGGAGTAAAACCTTGCATAACCTTTCCCCTTATTATCCTTCTTTTATTTTATATCACACAAGATACTTGAGCTTGAGGTTAAGATCTTTTTCTCCATAACAGCTAGCTCCCCCACCGCATACCAAAAGCATCTGTTGGGCATCACTAGCTGATATGGAAACAAGAATAGTATCACAGTCAAAGAATTATGGTCAGAGTTCAGAGAAGAAGTCCAGAAATTATTCACAGACGAAAGCTTACACACACACAAAAATCAATAAAAAATAATAAAAAACCCATCTGAATGCACATCTTTCAAGAGCAATATATAACTCATCCTACAGCACAGCCTAACCATTACCACTGTGTCTTTATCCTAATTGAGAAAAAAATGCAGGTCACATCTAACCTAATCCACAGCCAGCTGTTAAGCTTTGATCCTCACAGCGACCAGTTGAAGATGTTTAAATTTAAACAAATTTATTTAAATTCAGGTAATTTCTTTGTTGCCACCTATATAATAGTAAATAAAGAAGATTAAGCACAGTCAGCCAGGAATGGAATTTAGCTAAGGCAACACTAATCACCCAAAAGGAAATAAAAGCAGCCATGCAGAAGTTGCTCAAATCATCTAACCAGCTTTAATTACTTCATGTCTATCTTTAGACAAGGTTTTTATCTAGCAACTATCCATCATTAGCAAAAGCAAACTCCAGTGGAAAATGACTTTCTTGGAAACAAGTACAAACAGAAATTATGTTGATTCCTGCCATCATGAGCTTGCAAAACCCACCATTCCAATAGGCACAAGACTGAGTTAGAAGTTCTGGCAGAGAGAAGAGAAAGCCAAACTACTATGGAAGATTTTTATTGGCAGACCTGCAGAATGAAAAAAGACAGCTTGTTTTCCAGATTCAAATTCTTAGTTAGCATCCGTCAGCTAGAAATCACAAAACCCTTATCTGAGACAGGCAGTCTAAATGCTTCTAGTTCAGAGTAAAATACAACAAATGGGCATGAGTCACTACTGCAAGTGATGCAAGTTGTATTGCTTTACTTTGCCCTAAAGACGGGCTTGGGAGCTCCTGTTACTACTCATCTCAGCTGAGGTTGTAGTAACCACAGCAAAGATGATGACATCTTGTCGCTCCTTAGTCAAATATAGAACTGTGCAGAGTCTTACGTATAAAACTTACTTATAGAAACGTGCAGAGCTGTATGCTAAGGAGTAGGATAATGCAGGGAAGTGATAGAATACACCTGTTATAAGTAGGATTAGCATGAAAATTTCTGCAAATGTTTATTTACCCAGGCTTTTTCTTGGGTGAAGCACACCTCAACTAACAAATTTATAACATGGTCAAAATTTAAGAGCACAAGGATCACCACATTATTATATTAAAGATCCATCTAACACAATATTTTGTCTCTGGCGGTGGCAACACCAGATGTCTATGGAAGAGCATAAGTATATAGCAAGAATACATATATAATTTTTTCCAGCCTATCTCCCTGACTCCCACAACTTTCAGTTCACAGACACTGTGAGTCAAAGTAATGTCCTTGACATATTTGTTTACCATAAATTAAATCACCTGAAACCTCATAAACTGCATCAGCTAGGAAACTACATTCAGACAGATGCTTGTTTCTCATGCAAATGTATTTTAACTTCAAAGAAACAGTAAGCAAAGGTCCTTGAATTTTCACCGTTTTATATTCTGAGTGTTTATTTCACTACAATATATATCACTTTACGGGTGCATGATGAATAAAACATAAATGTCATTCCATTTCAGTTTATGGATTATAAAAATAATGGCTAGCTTTCAAATGGAAAAACCTTGCCTTCACTGAGGGGGAAAAAAAAAAAAAATGACCCCAGCTTTATTTTAATAGATCAGCATACTCCCAATACTTTCCCCTTCATATTAAAAAATGTCTAGAAGAAATGGGTAGATAAAGACACAACTCTAAAATAAACAGTTTTTTTTTTTGAGCACATCTGAAGTAATTTATTTTTATTTTTCTCTCAGAGATGAGCTAACATGCGGTAGGACAAAAAAGAAAAACTGAACAGTTTGGAAAAAGGAAAAAAAACATGGTTATTCAAACCCACATGAGCTTTTCTCTTTTTTTCTTTAAACAAGTCGGAAATTCAAATAATCACAATCATCTTCTAAAAATGTATACTTACAAAAGGGAAAATTAATTTTAAGCTCTATTGCATATGTTACTAAAATCTAAAGATGCTATATGGTTAAAAAAAAAAAAAAAAAAGCTGTCAAACTTCTTAAGTCAAAATCCAAGTACTATAAAAAACAGAAAATGCTGCTAATGAAAAGTCATTAAATTAGTTCTGCTGAAAAGTTTTTGGACTACATCACATCTTTACCTGGAAAAGAGAAGTCTACTTGCTTGATGATGAGCAAATAGGAGGAGAAAGCACTAACTATTCAATGACTGTTTTTGAAGAAGGTTTTACTACTTTTTGTGAGACTGTATCTTTCTTTGATCTCTTTTGAAAATTTTTCCTCATAATTGAGGTGAAGAGATAAAAAAATCTACCATGTGCCACTTTGAGAACAGCAAAAGGGTACGTATTTGCACATTCCAATATAGGCTTTAATCTAATCAAGGGCATCAAAAGCATATAGCAAACACACCAGATTCCATCTCTCAAGCTGGTCCACTTCAAATAGTTAGGAGAAAAATAAGCCAACAGATTTTTATTTTCAGTCAGAAATTAATATCGACACTGTCAAACACTTCCTTGTAGCTTTAGGAACAAGCTAGTTAAAAAAAAATCCAAACAGAAGCCGACAAGATCAAGGTATCAAGCAGAAGTACGGCTACCGTGTTGATAGGAACACATGCATGGTAGAAAATGCACACCAAAAACTTGCTAGTCTCTGCATTCCCGCACAGTAACAGAGGCCTGTGATCGCTATAATCCCAGGTGCGCAACTTTTCAAGAAGAAAAGGAAAATTGCGGTTGAAGAACAAGCTGATCTCTCTCACAAAGCATAACATCCCAAATCTTCAACCTGATCTGCTTGCTTTGCTGATATATAGTATCAGCATAAAAGTGTATCAGTATCACTCAGCACCATTAAAGTATCAGCATCAGTATAAAACGGAATTAGAAATTCTTCTTATAAATACCAAAGGAGGCAAGGGGGGAAGGTTTTTTCCTGCACCAATCAGCTGGGTGTCAAAACATGACAATATGACTGCTGATACTCTATAGTAGATAGCAGCTATTATTGGTGATGTATATGGCTCTATTTTCAGATGAGCCACTATCAGACTTGCTAAATGTCACCAAGAAAACAAGAACTTCTGAAGCAAAGTGCTTTTCATTCCCTTCCAAAACCCAGAAAATATTGTAGATTTTTGAGCAGCAGATAATCACTATAACAACTGAGGTGTTTGCTTTTTTAAAATCTATGGGATTATTAAAAAAAAAAAAAAAAAAAAAAGATATCTCAATACGGTCCTTTCAGCTCTACGAACTTAACTGGAAAAATTCCAAAAGTCTCAAAAAAATTTTATAAATGTAAAAATCTTCCAACAACTCAATGAGATTGTCCCCCTTTCTTTACCTCTAATTAAAAAAAAATATAACTTATATGAATTATAAAATGAAAAAGAAAGCTGCAAATTTGACTGTCCACATAGTCTGGACTAACAGATTACCCTAAATTAATTGTTATTTGAATGAGCCATTTTCTCGAAACATCCAACCCGATTAACCAGACTAAAATGCTTCCATGCTGGAGGCTCTATTGCCATGTTCTGAACTAGTTCAGCAACTGACTACCCTCAATACTTGAAAAAAAAGGTATCCGCAATCATCTGAATTGGTCTTATTTCAGTGTTTCAACCATTTAATCCCCTCATCCTTTCAGTCATCTCTAATCAGATTGATTGAGCTCCTTGAGTCCTTTCACGACAAGTCATTTTGCCTGAACATTTCCTAATTTTTCCATCATCCTTGAACTTCAGTCACTGCAACTCAACACAACACTGCAGTAACAGTTGCACTACTAACAAATTGAAAGATAAATTTGTGTAGGAAGATTATTCTAACACTCATCTTTTTACACATTTAGTCTTGCAGTCTAGTGTAGCAACAGCAGCTCAGCAGCAGCTGATTGCCCCATCACGACTCCCAGGTGTTTTATAAGTGGCGTAATTTTGTGTTATTAGCTTCAGCCTGATCAGTGGGTCAAAAAGTTGTACTTTTCCTTTCTGAAAATCCTTCTCAAGCCAAATAATCCATAGGACAGTCTCAGAATTTTATTCCATAGTGCACGGTTCTAAGTTTCCTTATGCTTTTTCTCCTGATTATTTGGGGAATTACAGTATAAAACATCACCTTCCAGGTTAAATAATTGATCCTGGTTTACTGACAGAGCAGTGTATGAAGAGAGGGAGTTGCACCAAAAATCCAAACGGAGTAAATAATTAAATACATATAACATCAGACTTGAATTGTTTTAATATGAAAAATTCAAAGCTAAGAATTGAGTTCATAGGCAGGATATTCTTATATTGCACTTTCGCAAAGCAATGTCTCATAGTACATAAATGTACTGTTTCTTGTTTTTAGAACATTCTCCAAGTGTTTCTACACAAAACGGCCATGGGTTAAAGTAGGCCAGCAATAGAAAAGCAAGCATTTTGCATACTAATAGCAGAAATTATTGCAAAACACCTAGCTAGAGAGAGGAGGTCTCAATACCTCTGAGAACCAATTCCTGCAAGATTAAGTTATAGGTGCCTTTAGTGCGCGCACACACACACACACACACAAAAAAAAAAAGAAAAAAAAAAAGCACCATCAGGTATTTAGCAAGAGATCCAAAAAGATATATAATATATGGGGTACTTGCTCAAAGTAGTTATTTCAGATATTGGTCAGGATCCTGAATTTAATATCTTTTTCTTGTTGTTCTAAGGCATTTATTGTGGCATTTTGAATAATCTCAAGTGAACAAGGCCTTATTTTTCCACTTCTATAACCTAAAAGTAATGTTCTCATTGACACACTGAAATCCTTGTAACCTTCTATTACTTTGTATAAGATTAGCATTAAGGCAGGTCTTGAAAGTTGATTTCCTACACAGCTCAGTAAGCTCTTTAAAAGCACGGTGTTTGGAATTGGGGATCACAGACTTAGTGTAAGCACAAAACCTTTCTTTTTTTTTGAATCTCCTATTTTGCCCTTTTACCTAGCTGCAGAGCAGGTGTATGTTGTCTGGCCAGTATCCCAGATGATGAAATCTGCTTGGGCAGAAAGTTATCAGGCACATTAAAGAAAGTTGGGCAGTTGTTTAGGGAAATGTCTTTTCAGCACCTGCATCTGGAGGTCTCCAGAAGTTGCTAGAAGACAACAGTACAGTTTGGAGAAAGTCTCTAAGAATGGGTCAGGTCATCTGTCAAGTGACAGATTTTCTCGTGTTGGTAGTGCAAGGAAGGTGGGCTCTATGTCTGGAGTTCACACTGCAAACAAAAAAGACAAAATGCACCTGTAAAGCTTATGGGAGCAGCTAGTCCCCTTGCTGCTGATGCTGCTTCTCCTTCAATTAGCTGGCTCCAAAACCAAGCAGGCACAGGCCACATTTGCTAAATGATCTGTGGGAGAATTATAGGGAAAAATATATTTAAACAATCCTGAAATTAAATTTAGCTTTGTCAAAGACTCAATCGCACAACAACATGATCTCATGAGAAAAAATGAAAATTGACTGACTCATCAGCTAGCATGAAGAAAAAAACATTTACTAAAAAGTAAGCAGCATTTCTTTACATCAGGCATAAATCATTCTTCCCTTACAAAGGGCAACACACAGTTAGAAAGCTGCATCATTTCTGGAAGTTGTGCTGTCGAATGAACTCTATTGCATTTTGCTAGGTGTTCTCCTGCCACAAGACAGGAGAGCCAAAAAAAAAAAAAAAAAGCAGCTGGCTGAATGAAATTACTTCTATCTATGTGAACCTGAAGAACAGCTCTGACTTCGTGTGTAACCACATAGCCATTTATAACATGTTTATACCAAAAAAAAAAGAAGTTTTTTTTTAAATGATACATAGTATATTTATTACCGAAAGATTTGCATTCCTGTCAAACCCACACCAAAAATGCAGTTTATTTGACAAAAGAGAATGGGATGAGAGAGAAAGGGCCTTGCTGGGCTAGTTCCCACCCCTTGGTGCACAGTCCCGCACAGAGGGGTCCCTGCACCAGGGACCTCCCCAAGCTATTACAGCCACTTCCAGTGATGCAGGACAAGGCACACAGCTGTGTGGAGAGAAACAAATTACAAATTGTCACTTTGCAAAGCAGGGAGACATATGTCAGAACATCTCAGGAGGAGTCTCACTGGGGATCTCCCAGTACAACGATGTGATCACAAAGTGATTAGTCACAGGTTATTTTTGCAGCTCTAGGCTGCTGCATGGACTACAGCTCTGACCATTAAAGCATGAAATGTTTGCATTCATTTTCATTCCTGTGCTTTATGGAACATTTAATGCTTGCTCTAAAATCATTTAAAAGGCAATCGAGTTTTCAGCTGAGAAAAATAAGATAACTTCCAAAGAGTATCAGTATATTGACAAAGCATCAAGCAAGGAACAGCTTGAACTCAAACAGAATGTCAATTCTTAAGGACAGTAGCAGATTTTTAAAAGTAGTTTTGGAAATAAAGAATAAGAATAGCTGTGCAGGTATTCATTTTCGGCCTTCCATTTTCAGCCTTAGCCCTGAGAGAATAACACTATAAAGGCCTATGTAAATGTTGTAACATTTTCCATTTTAAAAATATTCCTAAAATAATATAACTACCATTTGCTGCACAACACTAAAAGCCTTTGTATACAGCCAACAGGGCATAGATAAATTGCTTAGATATCACCTAGAATGATTGCAAAACTAGTTAACATCACCAACTTATCCTTTATATGAGCTAGATCTAATTTTTATGAAGCTTTATGGCTATTCGTCCTTTCTTATAAAAATGTAATAGTCATAAATATATTCAGAATACTCCTTGCTAAGCTGAAATTGCCTCTCATGTCATCCAGGTAAACTAGAATTTCTACTTGAAATCACAGAGAGGTCCCCACAAGATCAGAAATCAACTGTTCGGTAAAATTCCTCTGGCTCTTACACTGTTGCCATGGATTCTTGAAAACTAGAAAGAAATTACTTGTATTATTTCCATTAAAGTCCAGGAAAATAAATTGAGCAATTTGCATACAGAAAAAAATAGCAGTGTGCTTGATCAGTAACTTTAATACTAATAATGTGCTTGCACATGAAGCAAGTTTAGGTTTACTTGGTCATCATTCTGCATTGAATGCCACTACACTTAGATGTGAAGCATACATGACTTACAGTTTTACTAGTACTTAATGTGTGCAATTAATTAAGGAAAACCCTTTCCTCCCTAACACCTTTCAAACTCTAGGCTTCTCCCAGTTCTTTACTCAACCTCATATCATAACTGGAGACACCAATAGCACAGTTAACTTACAAAGCAGTTTCTTAATAAACAAGCCAAGTAGGTCATTCAGTTGCAAATCAAATGATAGTTTTACGTGAGGGTAAAGACTACGGTCAAGTAAGATAGGAATCCATGGGTTGTGCTGAGCAGGCGCTGAGTACAAGAAATGATCAAGTGCCCCAGATAGACACATGCAGAATCCATGCATCTTTAGGCAAACTCACTGGAAAGAGAGAAGTTACTGGCAACACTAGCACTGCAACAGAACTGGAGTGTGTCTTCCTATGCACTCAGGAAAATGTGTTAATCAAGTAGCGGGAAAAAGCCTGCTGGTGTTTGGTAAACACTTCAGAACCTCAAAAGTAAAACCTCCAAAGAATATAGACAGAATCAACAACTGCTCCTTTCAAAGAAAAGGGACATCTCGTTCCTCTTTATGCCTCTGGAAATTTCCTGTAGAGTTCCCAGAGGATGAGAAGATACCGGAAAAGGAAAATAAATTTGCCCTGTTCTACAGAAACAACCGGCAGTACCTCTAAGGATAGAGGGTTGTAGGTAAACAGAAGAGTGGAAACAAATACTTGGGCATTTCAATGGCAACAACAACAAGTTAAACACCAGGTCTCTGTGCAGAGGTCTCAAAGCCGTAATGTGCAAAGCCCAGAGGATGCTGTAGGTACACAGATGTGCAGCTGAAACAGAATACAAGACAAGTATCATGATAAGCCCCAGTCCAATTGTAGAAAAAATCCAGAATCTCTTCTGCTGAATAATGCTTGGGAAGATATGCTGAAGCGGGAGCTAATACCAGGGCATATTCAATTTTTATTGTGCATCTAAAGTGGTTCTGACAGAACTTGGCAGAAGAGTACAGGGTGCTCGAAGGCATATCTTAGAAAGCAAAGAATCCCAAGTCGAACAGCAGTCAAACTATGGATTAGATATGCATTTCATTTAAAATTCTTGAAAACACTTTTGCCTTTTTTTTTTCTTGCCACCACAGAGGCTAGACTTAGTAACTTAAAGATTTTGCAGTAGCAGGTAACTTGAGAAAAGCAAGGATCATTTAAAAAAAGTTGAAACTTAAACTGCCAAAAATCCATTAATAGGCCTGATAAAGATCCCCAAGCACACCTCAAAGTTGACTTCAGAGTTTGATCTTCTACGAATGCCAGGTCAGCATCCAAAATGAGTACTTGAATTGTACTTGAATCATGCCATTTCGAAGAAAAAGTAGCAACAACAACTCTGAGCCGAATCATCTGATTCAGTGTGTTGAAAGAAAAATTGGTCAGAGAAGCTAACACCTGTCTTCATCTATTTCAACCTAGAGAAAATGCTGTGCATTCACTGCACAACACAGCTCGAACAACTAAAGGAATTCCATGCCCTGGCCTGGATTGTGGCCGAGTGCTTGGTTTTAAGATTGCTTTCCCTGGACTGCAGCAGGAGCTCCACTGTCTAGGACCCTAGAAGCAACAGCAAAAACACTGCAAGTTTATCATGCAGTGTTCAGCACCACCAACCCTGATATCCTACCATTCAGAGCATTGCAAAACAGAAGCTAAAAATATATGTGAGAAATTAAAAACAAGAGTATCTTTCAGACATAGCTAAGATCTGCACATGCTGCTGCCAGTCTCAAGCAAGGTGTCTGAAGACAAGGCTTTAGTCTACAGGCCTGTATCAGTCTATCAGTAATTTGTCACCTCTTGCTTGTCACATTGGCTTAGCAAGAAGGCAGGACCCTCAGTGCTGGGACTGGGGAGAACCAGCGAGCAGGCCAGTTCTGTGGCTAAGGCAGACTCTGACAAGTTTCCCTTATCGCATTTGTGCATGCTGCCTTCCCGTTGTTCACAGAGATTTCTCAGTTTAAGCCAAGAGCTATAAATGCCCCAACATCCCCAATGGGAAGGTTACTCAAATAATCTACAAAGAAATAAAAATATATCTTTCATTCTTTGGAGGATGCTCAGGGGAAAGAACAAATAACTTCACTCCTAACAACTTTGCTAACCTTTTCTAGTAGAAAGAGATATTTGAGAGAAGGCTTACCTGAAACAGCAACCGCCAACAAGAAAGGTGGAGGATAGGTTACCTTCCAGTTAACTATTTAACTGAAAGGATAATATTTGGAGTTAAAGAGCTGTTCCTGAGCCAGCCTTCTAGCAGAAGAATTTATTATGCCCTCAAGTAAGTGAACAAGCCTTTCCCTTTGAAGTGTCTTCATCCATGATTACCCATGCTTTGCAGGCAATTCGGCTTCAAAAGAAAACTGCTATATGAGCTATTTAACTTATATTTATGAATTGGGAATATCTGAACATCTTCTGGGTTTTCTTTGAAGTGAATATGTATTAGACCAGTCATATTAGTGCAGAAGCATCAACAACATTAATGGCTAGAAAAAAAAGAATGAACAAAACAAGAAAGAAAATAGTTCCTGAACGTTGCTGCTGCTTTTCTCCTGAAGATGTCAATTTCCACTTTCTGAATCAATATATATGTGTTATTGACTGAGGTTTTTCATTCATTTTCTCCTTTCTTTTATTTAGTAGTGTATGTTTAGGAACTACTTTTGAAATAAAGAAAACTCATGCAATCGCAGGATACTGTGTTCTGGGGTACAGTCACAGAATATGAAATCCTGTATTCATGTGTGCTAAACAGTCAGTGCACATTCTCCAGAACAGGTTAGTAAACAGTATCACCCATCAACAACACTCCAGAATTGTCAGAGCAGGTAATATGTTCAGAAGGGCAAAGGAGATCAGTTCACCCAATTGCTAATTAAAAATATTGCACATATGAGAAGAATCACCACCCAGTTTAGCATAGTTTGTACTTTCTGTTCAAGGGAGGCCCAGACTGAAGCAGCAAGAATACCACAGGCTGCAGAAGGAGTTGAAGTAGTGCCTTTGATGGGAGCTTGCACAGACCTGCCCATGCAATGGTTTGCAGGAGCACTAGCTGCAGACACAGTCCATCTTCAGTATCAACTTCACTCCAAGAAGGGCAAAAAGGAGGTGAATTTCACCCACGTCAGCTGTGCATAGACTATGTAATTTAATTGCACACTTGATATGCCAATCCTTATTTGCATCCTACCGCTATATATCTGCTGGGGGACCTAAGTGGTGCTCATAAAGCAATCAGATTAGGGAGAACTGGGAAGCAGCCATCTCCCTGAATCTAAACGAATACTCATCAGGAAGGCAACCCTTTCTTTAGGGCAGAAAAGCGAGGGGAATTTAGCAGACCACTTTAGTTAAAGCACAAAGTGCTGCTCTGATGTGTCCTGCCTGAGCTGACTGCCAGTCAAGTCCTTTGTACCTTCCCTGGTACAACCCTTGAGCCTCCTCTCCCCACATGTCTACTCATGCAGTGGTGTCACTACCAAAGCTGTGCTTAGAGGTGTGGGTAACTCTTCCTCCAACAAGGCTAAGGAACCTATTCACTTGAAGGACCTATGGAGAATACACATTTCCAAACAAAAAAGGACAGTACAAATTTCAACATAATTTCAAAGTGCAAGTAATAACTGAAGCAAGGTTGAGTACCCGTTGGAATATACATTAAGGGACATGTTTGATTTTACATTAGTTGAAGTTTTTATCCCAGATTGGATCATTTGCTACACAGTTTGGGCCCAGGCTTATTGTGAAATACTATATAATTAATGTTAGAAAGGTCAGATTATATGATTCTAATATTCTTCTTAGCCTTTGAAAATATGCTGTTTTTTATTCAATACACATTACAAATACATAAAGTGCACCTATTTACCTTTTAGCACTGGTAATATTTAGTTATGGCTACAAGCTTCTAGTCATTGTAGAGCTGCAACTTGTAATTGAAAAATGCAAATCATTTATTAACTGCAGAACAGCCTACATAATAATCTTTATGTCCTCTAGACTCATTATCCACAATAAATCCCTTACACTCGTGCTTAAAAAGGCAGCAAGAATTGTTAATTATTAGCGGGTGCTTTTAAATCTATTCTCGGTCTATACCAAAACCTGCATATAGAAAAATTCCAAGTTTATATAAGACCACCAATAAAAGAACAAAAATGTTCCTCTGAAAAGAAACTCACACTGCCAGGGGCAATCATTTCACCAGCTTTCACATGTAGAAGATTAGGATAAAAAATAAGCTACTACCTCATAGAAGACGAGTTTGTCTAGGCCTATGCAAGCCTAAGAGAACAAAAGTTCATTAAAAATAGAAGGCCATAATTCGGAAAAGAGGCATCTTGGATGGATTTGAAGCATACTTGAAATGCAGCATCAAACCTTTCGCAGGAATAATCAGACAAAGCAGTTTACTAGATTTGCAGCACTTTTAGTTATGACACACGTTCCCTTCTTTTGCTAAAACAGGTTTTTGCTTTGAACATAATAATCTAGATCCTGAGAAAGGCCTGAGTTAGCTCATGCAAGTAAAAAACATGCATGCAAAATTGGGGAGCTATGGAGGAGCACAGGGAAAGGAAGGACTCTGTTTTAAATCAGTTGCGCTACCTTGAAAGGCTAATGAGCAAATAGATTTCCAAATGTTGATCATGCCGCTGCTGCCTTTTTTTTTTTTTTAATGTATTCCAAGTAGCATTTCATTAAAACAACTGACTGGAATCAGACTCAACCCAAGAGTTTCAAAAAACTTATAGCCAAAATAGCTGCTAAAGTAATAAGATTAGGAAGAGGATTGTTTTGTTGGTCCAGTCAAATGGATTTTAGGAAACTGAATTATATGACTGGTGTTGCTCAAAAGGAGTGCAACAAGCAAGCAAAGTTCTCTCCGTACTTCAATTGCTAAACATTTAAGCTCAATTCAAGCTCAGTGTGTGAACTGCTTGAATTTAAAACACTGAAGCTGCATTGCTGCAATTGCTACAGTTTTGAATTTTAAAAATACTTATCCTTCACTGAAGTACTGATATGTAGTGTATTTTACAACAATTATTACTGTTTCTCTGCTTAAATGCCATTTATGGGAATATTATCATGTGAGCTTATTTGTCCAGAATGACATTAAAACTTGGAATTTTTCATTTATTTGAAAGAGCTAAAGTAGACAATTCTATAAAGCAAGCTCAAAAATTCCAGTGCCAGAGTTACAACAGGATAATATATTTCAGTATACGGTAGCTACATTGCAGGGGTTTATACTCTAACATATCACTGAAGCATAGATAAAGTTTCAATCTACTGAGTAGACCAGCAAAATTACAACCAATTTCGAAAGGTCCTTGAATTATTCCTAACTTGGCTGAAATATCCTTATCTTGAAAATTATACTGCACTTTATCAAATCCCACATGTTACAGAAGCTGATGATCCAGAAGAATTAGATCACTGCCTTAAGAAGTCCAAATACAGTGCTTAAAAGTGGGTGCCATTAAAATAATCAGAGAAAATATGGGGATAGTAGCATTTAAAGCATGAAGCAAAGTAGGCCCTATAATATTACAGGCTTCTATTTTAAGTTCCACATTTTCCTTTTAGGCTTTTCATTCACTTGGAATCTTTATCTTTCTTTCTCAAGTGCATAAAGCACTTCTCTAACCTTAACAACATAAATGGTTCATATTTGACTAGATAAAATGACAGATAATGGAAATGGGAACAGAGTTTGTCATAAGGAAAATAAAAGTTCTTCACCTACAAACATTTTCAATACATTGTGAGGTTTGAATTTTAGGAAAATAAAAGAAACTTACTCAGAAAGAACTATGAATAAGTTCTTGATTTTTTTGTTGTTGTGGTTAAACTTGAAAAGAGAAAAAGTGAGTCAGTTAATAGGAACAAATACAAACTTTCAGCGGAAACAAATCAAATTTTTAATAGGCACAAAAGGAAAAAAAAAAAAAAAAAAAAGACTCCTTGATGTTCTTACTATTACGATTCTCTATAAAAGAAACTCTTGTAGAACTACAAGCTGAATATTAAAACTTCTGATTTCAGTTATCTTTTGGAGCACAGGTGAAGAGGCAAAAGTCCTCCTTTAAGCAGCTACATGGTTGACAATTTGTACCTGTGACAGGTAATGGCACTAAAATTTCAGAGAAAAAGAGATGACATGAAGTGAAAGTACAATTTTAATAGGAAAAATTAAATAAATTACCCTGCCATTTGCAGCTCAGCTGACTATGAAATACGCATCTCCCATAAGCAACAGAAAAGCTAGTACAAGTATCAGCTGACACTCACAATTATGGGTAATATCACTTGTGCCATCTGGCTCCCATGACTCTACTAGGATAGTCTGCTTCACGTCAAAACACTATCAACTTCTGCTCTATTGGCAACATGTTTTTCCTTATGGCCAAGTCTTCTAGCATTAAAACAAATTAGAAAAAGTAGTTTTCTCCTCATTACTGAAATGGTTGCATAATCTCTTGGTACATCATCATCTGTTAAGAAGGCTTAAAACTCAATTAAAATGTAAATTAATTCTAGACAATACAGCAGCAATTGCTACAAATGAACAAAGGTAAACCCAGGTTCAGCCAGAAATTAAAATATTTGGAGTGTAATCAATTTTGTAATATTTTTTGTTGGAAAACATTAACAAATAGCAGAGTAAAATAGTAAACTGAATAGTAAACATAGTAAACTGAATGAAGACAAATGCAAGTGCAACAGTTAAAATACCAAGCCAGGTCACTTGTTTTAAGAGAAGTGTTGGAATTGGATAAAACAGAACTATCTTCATATTTCCTTTAATTTTCTATTACATGCCTAAAGTGATTAAACAGCAGTCCCTTAAGAAATAACCATGGAGGATGACAGAAATCCAATTCTGTTGTGTGCTAGCAAGAGAAGAAAGGTTTTGTATTGCCATGTATTGCAGTGATACTTGGAAAATAAAAATCAGAAAGGCTTTTCTTTAATATTGCTCATTAATCTTTTGTGGTCTGTCCTTTTTAAAGACTCAGAATTTAATACTCTGTTCAATGCTTGTCTGAGGAGTTATATTTAATGATACCGTAGAATACCTTCCCTCTTAGGAAAGCAGAGATAATTTAAATATGGAAGTAGATATTAGTCATTCATTGATATCAGTGCTCAGATTCCAAAAACATTCCATTCTATTTCTTTATTCACTGTTCCCTGCATGTTAGGAATCTGTCAGGGCTTAGCATAGAAGAAGGGCTTAGCATAATCATGCCTAAGATTTACTTTATTCCTCGAGCAAAATGAAAAACATGAGTAGAGCTAGGCCGAGATGCGCTTTGGGGAAATTGATGAAAGAGCAAGGCTTCCCTTGACAAAACTGCTCCTCGATTAATAACCTCCCTCAATATACGTTCTGGTGAAAGCACGTCAACACTTCATTTTAGGCTTTCAAACTATATAGCTTTTCAAAACCTTTCATTTAACCCCATGTCAGTTGTGCCAAAACAGGGATGAATCGGAATTCTCACATAATATCAACTGGAGAGGCTCAAAGCACGCCACCAACCTGCCTAGCCAAAGAACTATTTCTGTTTTAATGTATTCTGAAATAGTCTTCACAGAGACAAGGAAGGCTTTGAAACATTAACAGGCAGTACATTTTTTATCCCAAATTTCTCATTTCCTATAGTATTTTATATCTTATAATTAGATAAAGTAGTTCAGAATATTCATGCAACCTGATTTTTATCTACACTGACACAATCAAACCAGCAATGTGGCTTTCCATGATGTCGCAACCAGCATCACACATCCCTACCACTCTCCAGCTGTGTGGGAAGGTTAGGCATCCGACCCGGGCTTCAAAGTCAGACATCTTATTTTACTTGCTGCAAACACGCAAGGGCTTACAAAATCCTTAAGGATAAATCTCAATATCCAGGGGTGGATTTGAGTACTCAGTGGAAAATGCCTACAGATCAGAAACTTGCTCCATGTCTAAATACAGAAATAAATATATCGGCCTCTTATATCTTTGAGTTTTTGATGAGCTATAATAAGACAGAGCACATTAAAGTTTTGCTCTGTTTTCACGTGCATCTACTTGATCTATGCTAAGAATACCCCCAGAACCAAATATAACAACTGTGTTATCTACTCCACAATATTCCTTTTTGGTCAGTATGAAGCTGCTTTTCTAGTAAACAGTTGCATAAAATAGGAGAACAAAATAGGGGAATTATTTACTTTTCTAGGTATTTAAAAAGCCAAGAACATTTCAGGTGCTCACTGGTCCATAAATAAGGACCAAGTCTTATTGCCCATCTCCATTAGATAACAAAATATTTTTTCACACACCATTACTTGAGAGGTTATGGATTATGGCAACCACACTTCAAAGTGATTGCAGCGATCTTCAAGAACGCTGGCATTTCAAAAAGTGTTTTTAAACAGCTGGGTAATAACCACTTACAAGATGCAAAGACATAGCTATTCCTCTGATGGCTCTGTTAAATGGCAATCCCTAGTACCACATTCTTAATTAGATCTAGTTTTATTATACTTCATAAGGAAGCCATCTTTAAAAAAAATGAATTTCCAATTTATCTGTATGTTACATAAAGGCTTCATTCTAAAGGTTTCAGTCTTGTTCACACACACCAAGGTGAAAAGATAGAAACTCTAATCCTAAATATACTCAAAGCTTTGCCAGTTGCAAAAATTACCTAGTGAGAGCTTTGAAAGCTTAGAGGTGTATGTCCTTCCATTGAATTCAGTAGGTTTTACAAGAAGGAATAAGCACTTTTTGAAATTTCAGGAGTTGTCTGACTCAGTCAGTGGGTGTCTGTGGGAATCTTTATTAAAGAGAGTCTTGTCTCTGGGGATATTAGCAACTTCTGAAAAATGGGCAGGGAGTATTTTCAGACTTCTGAACCAGAGCTCCAGCTGAGATTCGGACCTTTTTAGTATAACTTAGTATTTCCATGATATTATGAACAATTTATTGCACTATTTATTGCTAAAGCCTCTCTATGCATCAAACACAGGAACAGCTCTGGCAACAACATTATTGCTCACAAACGCTTCTTTGACAATTAGATCAGTGAAATTGCTACAGGGAACACTTCCTTTTGAACTTAAATTTGTACTTTGCTGACCTACCTGGGGAAAAAACAGAATATACAGGTGGATTTACTTAAAGTACATCAGAAAAAAGCCAAAAGTTCTGAAAAGTAGAACTCGCTGTCATCGTGACAAGTGCATAGGAATTTCACAGGCCACAAATTACAAACGTGACTAATTTATGGTTTTTGGACCTCTCTTTCCGCTATCAGTGTAGTTCCAGAAAGTTCCAACTGCTTGCATGTAATAAACAAAGAGAAGCAGAACACTTAATAAATCAAGTGAGGAGCAATCTAGAAAAGACATTTCAGTTTTACTTTCCTATTTATCTGAATAAGTAGTTTTTGAAATGTTAATATACTCTCTAGATACAGTAACATCAATTCTGAAATTTCACATAAGTGGTTATCGGTGATAGACTACAAGTGCAGCTTTAAATATGTTGTTCAATAACACAGTGCTGTAAAAACAAAATTCATTCTAAGTCAGGTGGCTGTCTAAAATATAGTGGAACACAGAGCTACCAGAGCAATGATGCCCCTACTGCAACTTTCCTCTGCACAATGTTGGTGTCAACAGCAGCTGCAGATATATAACTTTTGGGTTGGGATATCATTATGACTGAAAATGAAAGTGGGAAAATAAATAATCACACATCTAAGGTAAGGCATGTGAGGAAGCAAGCGATGCTGAAGCAAGAAATTTTATATTCCCGTCATTGCTTCTTTACATAAATTCTGTGCTGTATACCTGTCTCAAAGGCAAAAGAGCCTGCGAGTGCTTAAAGTACCTTGGGCATGGAAGGGGAAGGAAAGGAGAATCACATAACAACACAATAAAACTGTAATGCAATGCCTTAAAGGATGTGAACCTGCTGTCATGGAAAATGCATGATTAACCAATAAAAAACAAGAATGAAAAGCAAAATGTACAGTGAAAGAATTTTTCAATATTGCTGGCATAATAACCTTTTTTTCAACAGCTAGTTTTACAATCTCACAGATTAAAAGACCTTTTGTTCTTAATGCCGTCAGATTAGAGAGTTAAAAAACTCAAAGTTCTCAATCATTTTTGGTAGTAATTCACATTTTGAATCTATGGTATTATCAACTACAAATTTATTTTTTATTACAAGAAAACTTACACAATCTTTTTCACAGTTCTTGAGGACAACCTCATCTTAAAAAATCAACAAACACACACATTGCATTACATGTACCTCGCTGTGTCTCCTGAAAGCCTTCAGATTAATTTCCAGATGTACCAGTGATCCAAAAATATGATGTTACATTCAAAGAGGAAAGCTGGTTTCCACAACAACTAGTTCCAGCTGTTACTGAGAAGATCTAGATAGCTGCACAATACCTGGGACACAGATCTATCCTCAGGACCATCTCTGTGCAGCAAGAAGGACAGAGTGCCTTTGGTATGCCTAGATCTTCCCTCAGCTTATCTGAACCTTAAATTTCAGTTTAAAAGGCTCAGTTCCTTATGGCTTATGGCGAAAACTTTCACCATCAGAATCTGATGGACACAAACACAAATGTTATTTGCAGTTCTGTATAATTTGTGTTTGTAGAGGATAGCACCAATCCTAACAGTGAATGATTCACAGCCACTTTAAGGCTCTTTCTTCAATATCTAAAACAAAGGATATCTAAACAGTTGACTATCTCCTTTACAATACTATGTTCAGTTTGGGGCAGTGCAAGAAGGAAGTGGAATAACAGAAAAGAATCCAGAAGAGCTGAACATCAGTGATCAGAGGCTTGGAAAACAAGTAACTGTTGAAGATTTATTGAAGAGCAGCTGTTCAGGCTTAGAAGGAAGGGCTGGGAACATAGGCATGCAGTGAGAAGAAAGAACACAGCAAGAGTCTTCAGGAACAGATAAGGGATGTTACAAACAAAGAATAATCTTTTCTCACTGTGTACAATAGAAAAAAAACAATAAATACAAGAAATCATTTCAGTAGGAAAAAACTGATATTAGAAAACTTTTAAACAGCACAGGAGGCAGTATGCTTCCTGCAACCTCTGTTATTGCTGAGGGAGGCGTGTAACCTCTATTTTGGAGGGCTGCTAGAAAGACCTCATTCTTGAATGGAGATATAGATACATTTAACTGTGCCCTAGGACAGCAGCACATGCTGACCACTTCTCTCCAGGGAGAGTGACTCCACCATAACATTTCCAGCTGGTTAAATCCTGGACAGCCTCCAGTACACAGGATCTCACCACATTTGAAGGACAGCCTGATTTGGACAGAAGAATCAACTTCTATTCAACCTTAACACATGACATTATGAAGTTATTTCCATTCCTTTCTCCATCCTGTGCAATTGCAAAATCTCTCAAGAATATAGCAAATGCTTCCAGCTATAGCAAATGAGGCTTTGCCTTCCAGCCTACCCAAAGAAGCAAGAATATACTGAAATCTGCCTCTCATTCCTCTGGTTTACAACATCAATAATAAAAGCCCAACCCATCACAAGCTGAAGGAGGAGACTATTCTCATCACCTACAAAAACTAGGGAGGTCTTCTTTCAGCTGTTTCTAAAGAAGAAAACACTCACCAACCCACCTTCAGGTGACCATCCCTACCGCTCAGCAGCACCAGCAGAACCTCGCTGCTCCCCAGCTACAGTGGTAAGGTGGCAACTTCTCCCTTGTTCCCAAGGTTGATCATGGTTCTTTAGACACTTAACTAACTATCCTAGCTAAGTGAACATACAATCGAGTTGTACTAAGTCTGGTACTATAATTCCTGATCATTGCATATCCCAATGCTTCTTCTTGCACTGCCTGCACCCAAAGTCAATTTCTGGTCCACATGCAGACTCAGTTGTCACACAGCTTAGTGTATGTCACCCAGCCAAAGCCACGCAGGAGCAGGATGGCTTTGCATGCTCACCCAGAGTCTCCTGCTATGCTCTGCTCCAGCCAAACCCCGGAGGCTGCTCAGGGAGCCATGGCTCTCGATCTGCCCTCTGACGAGCAGGGCACCAGCAATGAGTCACCGTCCTTGGGGAGGCCAAACTCCCTGTATGTGCTGTTCTTTGGACAGTGATTCACAACATCTGACATTTAATTACAGAGACAGGGCTCTGCCCATGCAAGTGCTTCTCTTTCATTTCAGCACAAAGCCCATGAGGAGACTAACCTGCCTGACTGTGCCGAGCAACAGAGGAGGGCAGGGTGAGCACAAGAGGGAACAGTTATCACTCAAATACCTTAGATAGCTACCAGTCTCAAACCATCTCAAAAACAAAAGACTCAAAAAGTAGGGGTGAAGCACAGCATCTAACAACAAATCTAGCATCCAGCATAAATGTAAAGGTGGCAACCACATGGCCAAAAAACTCCCTGCTTACCTGCCACTACATTAAAAGGTTTGACCTTTTGTTTCGCCATTACTTTCTCAGTATGAGCCTTATGGTTTCATGCTTTTAAACAGGTAGGTCTGAAACAGCAACAACAACAACAAATAGATACAAATAGATCACAAAGCACCTCAGGCATCAGTCTCCTGGGTGGACAAGCTAACAGGAAACTTGCATTCACAGTCCAAGAAGCTGTTCAGACTCTCCAGTAGAGAGACTCATGTAGAGAACAGGCAAATAGTTATCCATAAGCATAAGTAGCAGCTACCATCTTTAATTTGCATTATGAGAAAAACTGCAAGAAAGATGGGAGGAGTTTGCAAGGTTTGTCCAACAAATATTACTATTCGTAAGGATACTGGAAATTACTTCTCTAAAGGATACCGCACACAGGGAAATGGCTTTGCTTTCCCTTATGGAGATAACTCATTTATACAAAATGAAAAATAAAACCTGTTGAAGTAGCTAGGTCAGCACAGTCTAACTCTCCACACAGTCTTCACAACTCTGCCACACTGGTCAATTGATATTTCTACCACTAAACCATTGCCCCTAGTGACCTCTGGTATGTAGTCCTCCTACTATATTTCTGGAAAAGAAAGAATTTGTTATGTGTTTGGCCACTCCAAGTTATTTGCCACATGGCATTTGTGGAAGAGCTGTGGCTTAGTTGGTAGCAGCCCCTGCACCAGTCACTCATATTTCCTCACTGATAGTAGATGCTGGTAAATTGGACCACAGAGGAACCCAAGGTGGATAGAGGGAATCTTTGGCAAAGGAATGGCTCCAGAGCTAGTGAAGCAGAGAATGAGTGAAGCCGCTGGCAACAGTGGCCACCATTAGTACTTACTTCCATTAGTCCATTAGTACTTACTTCATTTAAAGGAAAGCAGGTCTCCTAAATCCACAACAATAAAAAGCAGAGCACTTAAGATCTGCTGCATTTTCTGAGATCAAGTTGTGTTCACTTATCTGTTCCCCTCCCCAAAGCCGTTGTGATGAAACCATGCTGGAAATCTGGATTCCTGTCCCCTCAATGCCTACATATGGTTGAGCAAGAGAAATTATTCTTATCTAGAGTCCTATTCAGAGTGCACATAAAATATCCCATTAAATGATCAGGTTCACTGTAGTGTTCAAAGTATGAACTTCAAATGGTTCATATGTTTAAAGGCAGTAGAAAAAAATCCTGCATTTTTGTACATAGGGAAGACTACAGATAGGCTTTCCATTTTCATTCCCTAGTCTTTCATTAAATTATTAACAGTTGTGAGAAAACAGTTGTAAGACTGCTGCTTTTAACAGAGAGATCTACAGCGCAGAAAAAAAAAAAAAAAAAAAAAGATGTTTCAACATGGTCTATAAAGAGGTTTAGAATGCTAATGATTTCCTGTAAAAATTGGACTCGGTTGTATTAACATGTATTTTTTAGACAACACTGTATTGCATTATCTTTTCCCTGAGCCACCCCTGCCCTGATTAGAAGTTCCTCCGAGATTTCTGTAATCACTCTTTTGTCATCATGCAATAGAGAAGGGAGTTTATGTGGAAGATAAGATAGACAGTTGTGGTGAATGGAAAGAGGACGTACGTCTTTAAAAGGAGCAGAAGGAACCTGAGACACATCAGATATGAAAAACAACTAGTACACGAGTATTTAAAGTCCAAGATGAAGCACTAAAAGTGTGTGCTTCCATTTTCTGGTACGAGTCTTTATAAGAATAGAATTTTAATCACACATTCTCAAAATGATGTAGATCACACCAACTTGATGACATATCTAGTATGAGAAGATAACAAGCCTTCTTTCACGCTTGAAAAACACAACATGTTAATATGTCACATTTGTTTTCTGAACATTTTAGCTGTCTGGTGCTAGGGAAAGCCCTAGAAGAAGAGAGTCTGCACATCTCAAGAGGCTCCACTTAGAGCTTTTTTATTTATTTATTTATTATTATTTTTTATTTTTTTTAAATGAAGTCTATTTTAGTAAAGTACAATTATGAAGTTACCAGATGTTCCCTTCTTCCTTGCCCTCACAGCAGATACTATATTCTCTTCAGATTAGAACACTTGAGGGCAGAGGATGCTTGTGACTAAATGAGGGTCGCCGAGCTGATAAGCATGCTTGCAGTGCTGCACCCACGCTCTGCTAATAGCTGGCTGTACCAGAACAGCCTGAAGTGGCTGGGAGCAGCAGGGAGCTGCCAGCCAGGCCTCGTGGGTGGCCAGAAGAGAAAATGCAACTGGAAATAGACAACCAAGAAATATGGAACAGCCTGAGCCCAGGCTGCATTCCAGTTTCCACTGCAGATTAGACCATAAAGGGACACACACACCCCACAAAAATCCTTTTTGAAGTGTGTTAAAACTTCCCAGGAAATGCACACACTGAATTTGCAACTTTTGTTCTAGCACTACAGGCTCAATAGACTTTGAAAGTGGAGATGGAGAAAGCGACAAACTACACACTCTAGCTGCTGCTAAATGGAGATAGAGTGAATCTGTTGAAAATGATCCACTGACTTCTAAGCATTCACAGTTCACATGGCATGAGCCATATTTTGTCAGATGTGCGCATTACCGGTCTGCTCACACTAAAGGTTTTATATTCTATTCTGCCAAGCTGAAAGGTTGAAAGGTGTATATAAGAACATTTTGCTGCTGACTGCTCCTGTAGTCATAGCAATAAATGAACAAAACAACACTGAATATTGACAATTCCAGTGAAAAACCTAGTTCTCAGTGAGGAACAGATTTTGGGAGAATAGGTTTTTTTATAGAAAAACTTCTGTTGATTTTGAATCAGATAAGTAATTACGCAAAATATCCTGCCAAGCTCAATAGGTCTGCTATAGAGCAAGTGTCTTAAAAATGACTTGATAAGGCAAAGTACAGACACAAAACCTGGAAGCATGCACTAAAAGAGTCTTTCTTCTATTCATCCAGCAAACAAACTGCTAGTTGTCACAATCTGATAAAAGTGTGTACTTTATGTGGACAACTACAGAGGATATGAGTCCACTCCAAAAAAACCACATCTCTGCTCATTATACCTCTCTGTACAATGTGTACTTTGTGATTCTTTGTTGAAGCTACCAATTGAACTGTGAAAAGATAAAGCTACACTGCAACAAAACCCGAGACCAATTTATGTCATGGCTATGTAGCTATAAAGTAGCTCATGCTACTTTTTCCAAGATCCAGGAATGTTTGGAAGAACTGGTTGAATTCTAAATGAAATGTCAGTACATGGTAGAAACCACCTCCAACTGGGTTCTAAGGCTCCTTCTGAATTTGAATATGGTTTCAAATTTGAATAAGGCAGTGACATCCAAAGGGAAGAAATCCAACCAGAAGAGAACTAGAAAGAACAAACATTAAAGTTTCATGAGTTTCACCTCTGGGTCTGAGAGAAATATTTCAGTGAATGGTAATTTTCAGTGAAAAACAAGACCTTCAATTGCATCGGTGTTATCTGTAAGTTCATGTCAAATTCAGTCATCAGTTTCAGATTAGAAGAAAACGGGGAACGTCTTTCAGTGGTCGTAGGAACATGGATTCCAGTTGTCAGATCCACTTACTAAAGGCTGCATTTAGGCTTCCCTACTTGTTAAAATCAGAAATTCTCATCACCACCAGTGCTTTTTGTGCTGTTAATGAGTTTTTCAGGGACAGGATAAGGATTAGTATGTGCAGCTGATTGCCACAATGTGAAAGGTTTAGAGACCTGGTAAGTGGCTGATGCTAGTCAGCATTTCCAATGCCGGAAACCCACATAGAGGAAGCAGGTCTTGTTGCCAGCTGCCTACTTCCTCAGACACCAGACACACTGCCCACTGCGCTGCTGCTGCTGCCTCTTCACTCACTTTCATCTGGGAGTACATTCGAAAAAACATGGTTTTTAGCAGCTTGAGAAAATTCAATTGCTTCATGGTCTGTTCACAATGAAAGAGCTTGCAGGTTAACCCCCAACTTCAACCTGATGATAGCTTTTTTATCATTGCTCAACTACCCTGTTAATTGCCATAAAAATAATAGAATTTACAACCTCAAAGTTAAGTGATGTGCATGAAAACAGTTTCAAAGACAGACTATTTCAGCTTGACCCAGAAACATGAAAACTCGCTCAACTCACATGTATCCTCCAACTCTTCCTGAAGAAACTTGGAAAGAAACAGCTTTCCTATCAAAAGGCAAAATACTGAGCTTATAACAGGCATTTTATCTCCTCATAACAGGAGACACCAGATGTGGCCCTGTTTTAGTGCTTTGTCACTCCAGCCAGCAGCATAAGACAGCAGGGCCATCCCACCTTACCCCACAGAAAAACTTTGCTCACTTGCACCCACTCTCCACACTAAAAGCACAGGAAAGTCATTTTCCCACACACACTTAATGCAAGCCAAGAACTAGCTCAGCATTTGAGGGCTGATCAAAGATTAGGTTTAATGGTGCCATTTAAAACATCTCAGGGCAGATTTTTTGGGACATCGCCACTCCTGTACCAAGCAAGTGGCTGTTGCATATGAGCATGCATTTCTAGGTGACTATCAAGTGCATCAGACAACTTAGCACATGCCTTTAGGGCCTTTCAGAATAGGAGCTCTGGTTACTATTCCATTCACCTACAAATACGCAGGGTTACATAACAGCGGCTCCATCTGCTGCTAAGACCTGACTCATTGCCGACAGCAATTGCCAGAAATGGGTACCCTGAACTGGTATCTTTTTCCTTTACTTCCTTCAGAAAGGAGAAAACGTGTTTTAACTAATAATTTAAGCAAGCATAATAAATGCTTGCAAAGCTGAACTGAAAATCTTTGAAAAATTGTTCCAGTTGCAAGTATTATCAGAATAACACAGGAAAAAAAACGCTTGACTATTAGACACAGTACTAGCAAACCTAAAGCAAATACCCCAAACAATCCAATTCAACACATTACTCTAAGACCATGTTTATGATTTAGCAGACTTTTCTTAATTTTTTGTTTTCATGTATTGTTCTCAAATCACTTCTATAGGAATAATATCAAGACTACTAAGTCACACTTCTATGGGGACAATAAAGTGTAAGCTGTATAAGCTGGTAAATAAATTTTGGACACGTACTTTGGAAAGATTCTATGTTGCAAACAGTAACAGCCAACAGGAACAATAGGGCACTTGGCAAAACAAGCTGGTGTGTGAAAAGCCCAGCACAGTAAGAGCATTCTTGCATGAAATCAGGGTATTCATATTTCAGAGACTGAACATGCCTGGGTTCAAAGCCAGAGCTATAAGGAGGTGTGAGTAACTGAGATTAAGAATCAGCAGAGGAGGATCACTATGGCAGAAAAAGAGAGAATTGGATAGAAAATTGGTAGACATGATGAAATTTGTGCAAGGCAGAAAACAGCCTGGCAGAAATTAGGTACTGCATATTATTGCTTGTTGAGTCAACTTGGCTTTTTGTTATAACTGTATCACTTTAAAAGAGACCTTAAAATAGATCCAAAATGATACTTATAAACATGAGTTAGCCACTATACCCTCCAGCCGTGAATAGAGAATCATGGAATCAAGTCC
This sequence comes from Tinamus guttatus, assembly GCF_000705375.1. Next base: position 49,367 of record NW_010584081.1, on the reverse strand, counting down.
AACCTTAAGTCCTTCAACACTGTGCCTGTTAAGCCACATCCCTAAGTGCCTCATCTACATGGCATGGACCCCAAAAAATACTGACCTAGGAAAATACTACAGCTTTATATCCATGAGTCAACACTCAGCTAAGGAAATGCCTGTGCTGATTGAAGGCACTACCCAACCCTTGGTTGCTGGTGACCCTCCCGCCCCCCCACCTCATGGTACCCCTCTAGAGCTTTGCCCAGGGGAGGGATGGCTTAGGAAGCCCTCACGCAATTCAGGCCAAACCAGGTAACTCGGCTCCCCTCCTCGGGTATCATCTTACCTGTGCGGCTCTGCCTATAGGGATGTAAGGAAGAGTCAGGCAGCAGACCTGTGTGCCTGCGTGGGAGGCAGGATGATGCACCACACAGAAAGGTCTTCAGGTGCTATGGCTGAAGCGAAGACAGGCCCTTTGTGGCCTACTACAGACCTCTGAGCTTAAAGCAAAGGACACTTTCTAGAAGCTCAGCTTTGGCAGCACAGCTCATTACAGAAACATTAGCCGTTCTCCAGCAGCAGCCCATGGTGTTAATGCCAGAGGACTGAGCTCAGCTTGGGGCTGCAGAGGGAATTTTGATTTGCCTGGTGCCCTGCAGCATATTACACCACAGAAAATCAGCAGTAATAGAGCTCTGCTCTGCCTCTGCACGCCATCCCATCCAGCATACGCCTCTGCTTTATATTAGGTGCCAGGGGCAGATGCTGTTAAAGGCAGCTGAGCTTTTCTGCAAGTTCTTACTGTTTTTCTTCAAGAAATATCTTGAGAAATCGTATTATATCCCAGGTCTAGGTATTTTGTGTGTTCCTGTTGTCAAATCTTTCATATATATGATCTTATTATATTTTTATGCATCAAAAACATACCAAGTATTTTCTCCAAATCAGGGTCAGGGGAAAGTCCTAAACACGCATCCCTGTTTTGGGACCTAGAAAGAGCTTTTTACATGGTTTTTTACAAACCTATTCTACCAAGACAGTCTTTGCTGCATGCTGGCACAAACTCTCCTCCCTTTTTGATTATTTGCTCTCCTTTCTTGCAGCATATTTCTTTTCCCTTAACACCAGGCCAATTCACATGCTAAAAGATTCTTATCAGGCTTTTAAAAAGACTTTCATATAGATGCATAGAAAGTATATTTCCACAGACCATTTATTATTATGAACTGGGCACATTACATCACAAGAGAGGAAAAAAGAAAATCATTGACTTAAAGCAGAGAGAAAATGTCATTTAAAGAATAAAAATCTAGGCCATCCTAATCAGTGGTCAAACGCTATGTTTCAGAGAGAAACTAAAGGTCTGCATATTTCTATTCTTGACAAAGTCTTTTTCTATCTGCAAAATAACCATGCCAGGCAAGCACAAATAGGAAATTATCCTCATACACCAATTAATCAATCAGACATTCATCAACACTAGTAACTAATTATCGGAAAGACCAAGTGAGAAAGTTAATCTATTTCAATCACATGCATTTCCTCAATACTTGCAGTGTTAGGAATAATTAGAATTTTTTCCTGAAACTTGAACAGCCTCATACACACACAGTTTCATCAGAATAGCCATTAGCTAATAAAGCAGATACAAATAAGAGGCCCAAAATTCTCACAGAAAGAAGTCAGGAATCACAGCAAGACAGTACACAGCAGGAGCTACGTACAACTCTTCAATAGAGCTATGCTGTTGCAGCTCCTGGGTCCCCACATTAGACCAGTTACATTTCCTTTCAGTCTTTTTTGAGTTTGGAAAATGATCCAGAGTTCAAACAAAAATGCTTTTGTGTTCTCTATGCTTGTCTTTTTTTCTCCTACTTTCTTTCTCTCCATTTTTAACCTTGCCCCTGAAAAAGACAAAAATATCTGAAGAGTGACTAGAAAATGATGAACTTTCTATTTCAGAAACTGAAGATGAAGGTTTGTATTTCTCCATCTCCAGTTGAAAAAAGAATGTTAAAGAAAGCTACTCAAGTGCCTTCTAAGAACAAGCCATTTGTTAAAGTTTGATATCAAATAGTTACAGCTTCAGCTGGACTAGTCTAACTTTCAGATAGACCAGGAAGGATTCTTCTGTGTTTACCAAGGTAATGCTCAATAAGTTTTCAGCATTAGCAAAATTTTCCTTCAATTCTCATTATTTCATGTTTGCCATCTTCAATCTTTTAAAAAATCATTACTCTAGGCTAAAAGATCCCTGAATTATTGATCCCTGATCCTGATCCCAGATCCCTGATCACTGGTGCAAGCTGCTGATGAATACATGGGAAAAATTAAAGCAAGGATTAAAGTACCATGGAAGAGTTCACTTTTGTGGTTCCTTCTCATTCCCAACATATTTTATACTTTCCCAACATTATTTAATACTGTTTGTTTCAAAGCATAAGTATGATGCTCAGAAGAATCTATGGAGGCAAAGCCAGCTTCAGAGGTAAGCATGGCAGACAAGTCCCCCTTGATTGTGAATTGGAAAATTTTTGCCATATCTTACTTTCCTTGTGTAAGCTGTTTTATAACATGTGTACTTCATCTGCAGCCAGAGCTTTCTCTGCAACAGGCTGATAAAACTTAAAAATGGCAAAAGATAATCACAAGAAGAAATGATCCCTCCTGGCCTCATACATCAATCTCCCACTCTGTTGTTGTTTTTTTTTTTTTTTCTGTTGTTCCCTTGAATGACATAGCTTTAAAATTTATGACCATTGCTCTCTGTCTTTACTAGCTAGCTATACACCTGTAGCTGCATTTTCTGATGTATAGCATCTCTTTTCAAAGTTAGAGCCTTCTCCCATTCCAGGCAGCTCGGTGCTTCCTCCATTTTCTCATCAAAGAATGGCTGAAAGATGCTCTCTTTGGTGTGAGGAATTGGTCTGCTGGTACCATTCTCCCTTTCATCAACTTTCTCAAGGCAAATAATTCATATTGCCTTGTTTAAGCCATCTCATAAGAAAGCTAATGTGTCAATGATAACTTTCTGAAGTCTCTACGCTAGAATATACTTCTACTTCCAGAAAACAATATGGCCTACAGTTACTGATATGAGCTGACTGGAAACTAATTCACTATTCTTACGGCCTTTTTAAAAATCCTCCTCTTTTTTGGCTTTAAAACTATCCACCTTTTTCTGGTAAAAATCAGTACTACTATTTCCAAAAAGTCCTGTGTCCTGCCATAGATCTTTAGAAGTTGCACAAAGGAGCCCAAAATGCTGTCTTTTCACAAAATAATTATGTATTTTAGAACGTAAGTATACTTTAGAGACTTCTCCCCATACAAATGTAGGAATTTCACCATAAAGACGGAGTAAAGAAAGCTCAATGATGTATTAACACATTTTGAATAGGCAAGTTGATTTGAGGAATACATTGTTGTTAACAAAAAGTCACATTCTCTCTACCTATTGACCTAGATTTTTTTCTTCTTCAAGGCAGGCATCCTTTCCAAGCTTTATATCCTCATATAATAACTTTCAAAAATAACAGTAGCCAAAATGAGTTTGAACTGCTTTTAAGTCATCAAAAAAGTTTCACCTCACTTTTTAACTGTGTCCTGAACTGTGTCTGTAACAACACGTGTTTCCTATGCAGCTGTGGTATATTTTGGAAATAAAAAGCCCTGGTAATGATATTGATACAAAACACTTGCTTTAAATGTAGCAAAATCTCCATATTAACTAAAGGCAAAAAGCAGAAGGTAACAGCAAATGACTGGTATTTTTATCATAGTGAATATCAGTAACAGCACAACAGATTTTGTAAAAGTCAAGAGGACACTTGACACTGCATATTTCCAATCATTATTCATAGACAATTTTTAGTACTCTTGATCTAATAGATACAGAAGCACTATAGCGCTGCAGGCATTGAATATGGAGCAAGCAAATAAGGCCTGCAATCAACAGGCTGCCAAGTCCACACTGAAGCATGAATAAAACTAATGAAAAGAACAGGAAAAAAGGATGCAAGAAGAGATAGGAACATGGAGTTTTAATAAATGTTGAAAGTAATCCAAATGACATTCAGAGTACTGAAGCACTGTGTCAGGAGAGTCATGGATGTGCTTAATCAACTTAGTTCAATTGAGTTACCTTATTTTACAGCAGAAAATTCACAGGTTGTATATATGTGTGTATATATATATATATATATATTGCATATGGAAGCTCTAAAACAGAAACGTAGAAAGAGTCTCTATATATGCTGCACACATCTTTTAGGAATAACAGTGAAAGAATTCTGCATCTATGGGCTCACACTGTGGCAGCAAAGCTGGCCTTGCTATAGATTTCTTAATGGTATAGCAAATGCCCACACTTTCTTCCCACCTTACTTAAGAAACTGTAATCAGACAGCCAAATAACTCTCATTTCACTAAATGTAAGGCCATGATACCTCAAATACTATCTGTTTTTAACCGTGCAAAGCTTATACTGTATATCATAATCCAGGGGGTTGCATAGATGCTAGCGGGCTCGGACAGAAGGCTGAAGGCCCTGCTGCATGAGCCTTAATTGCATCATTCAAGCAGCGTCCTACGTCGTTCCCAGCAGAAGTGAATTACCTGCTCAGCATTGCCAGAGTGCTCCGCTGAATACATATAATGCTAGGAATCCGTGAAGAGACCCCCAAAGAGTTTTCACACTGCCCTTTTCCTGCTCAGCCACGGCACACGTTTGCCTAACTCCACAGAAAAAAAAAAAAAAAAAAAAAAAAAAAAAAAAAAAAAAAAGAAAGAAGAAGGAGCCCTGGAAGGGGAGAAGGACACAGAGCAAGACTTCTGAGCCCACCACAGCTACGCAAAACTCATAGCTTGACACCACTTCCTCAAGACAGTTAACACCGGTGCAAAATCATACCTGATCCCAGCTGGTGCATAACATCACACAACCATTAACCCACTCCGAGCAAAAAGAAAGTAGCTCCACTCAAGCAGCCTCTTAAAAGCAAGGCAGAGACACAATGATGAAACTGAGAAGAGAAACAACACCAATGCTATTGGCAACACCCAACTTCTCCTGTGGAGGAGAAAAGGATTTTATGCTGCTCACTAAACATTGGTTTAAAGCACAGATTCTGCTCTTGAAGCACTTCAGCTTAGAAATGCCCCAAATTCCTCTTCCTCTATTTGCATAGCTCCCGCTCAGACAGGCTTGCCGCTCACTGTGGAGGTTTCCTGTTGGTTTCAGCAAAATTTTGAAGCTCCAACTGCTGGCCCACAGAAATCCACACTCTGGCCAGCAGCCAAGTGGGAGAGAGCCCATGGCTGCAGCAGCAAACCACCACAAGAAACCACAGCCACATGCAACTTGCCAATTCAGTCATCCCGTGCTCCAGAAAAAACTGCCCTTCAGCTTACTTGGTTGAGACAAATATGAGGGAGGGTAAGATTAAGAATAGGACAGGCTTAAACCACTGATGATGAAGCATTCATTAAAATTCAGGACTGCTTCCTCTCATGCATGCCATGAGCTACCACCTGCCTAAGGAAGGTCACAAAATTCACAGATGACAGAAGTCAAATCAGGAGGCTGGAAAACAAGCCATGAGTTTTATTTAGCCTGTCCTTCCTTCAAAAGCACAATAGTAAATATTTCCCTTAAATAAAAATTTAGTAAAACTACATAAGTGTCATAATTGCTATCACTTTGTACATTCAAGCTGTTTTAGTAGGACAGCTAAAAGCAAATAAACATAAAATACTTGCAAGTGTAAAGCTATTTAGTTCCACCTTTACCCCTTTCCTCCTTAATTATATTATTATTCTGTTTTGGACTGTGGAGAGGGAAGGCGGAGGAGAGAGAGAGAAATGCTTGATTTTAGTGCAGAACTGAATCACAACTTTCCTGTGTACGCAGTTTCTGGGTCAAATTCTGCATAGGGTTTCACATTCTGGTGGCCTTTGAGAAGTGCATGGGATCTTGTCCCATTCCTCAGCCTCTAGTTTTATCATCACAGGATAAGCTCCAAGGCAGGAATACCACCCGGGTTTCATTCAAAGGGGAATACTAAAATGAAGAACTTCAAAAATACAAAACCCTTTAAAAATCTGTCACTTTAACAAAAGACTTGAGGGTCAAAAATGTACATAGGATTAAAAAGAAAGAAAGAAAGAAAGAAAAAAATATACACTGGGGAATTAGGCATTGAACCTTACGCTTTCTTATGAGGTCAGTTCTCTGCACTCTGTCAAAGCTGATCATCAAAGCCCCTCAGCTAAAGGGCAACACCCTTACACTAAGGGCAAGCTCTTGCCTAAGCTTCTATGCTCCATGCAACTTCTCAAGCCAAAACAGGCTGTTAAAAAGTGCCTGAATAATGAAAACATGCACAATTAAACCATATACAATTAATTTTAAGACCAAACTTCAAGTCAGTAGAAAAGCCTAAGAAGGGAGACCTGCATGTATTCATTACATGGATTCCTACCTTAAGTACTTATAACTTTCCAGTAGACAGAATTTTTTTTTAAAAAAAGGAATTTTACTGATCTTCAATCAAAATATGCCCACAAAATGACATTATGAGAACTTTTTAGGACACGGGCAAAATAATTACATTGCAGTCTGCTGACAAGCTACTTCAGTAGTATATCTCTAGCACCATGCCTGAGCAACTGCTGTTACTGAACATGTTCAGAAAAGGGATTTTTAATCAAGCTATTAATCCACACATCATCTTAATAGTTTTCTTGCAAGTCTTTATACATATTTATATGTACATGTATTATATATAACATATACTTTTATATATTATATACTATGTAATAAAATTCATAATTCTTTATAAATTTTATTATATTCCCAACACAAGCGTTAAAGTAGTAGCATGAACTCAGGTACTAGATGATAAACAGCAAGAAATCCCAACACATTTTAGAAGGTATAGTGTAACAAAGAGGCCCTTATTACTGCTGCATGAGAAGGAGATTGTATTATATTCCAAATACAAACAGTAACAATACATAGAATCACAGAATGCTTAAGGTTGGAAGGGACCTCTAGAGATCATCTAGTCCAACCCCCCTGCATACGCAGGGTCACCTAGAGGACGTGGCACAGGTCTGCGTCCAAGCAGGTTTGGAAGATCTCCAGAGAAGGAGACTCCACAACCTCTCTGCGCAGCCTGTTCCAGTGCTCTGTCACACTCACTGCTAATAAATTTTTCCTTAAGTTCATGCGGAACTTTTGGTGCTTCAGTTTGTGGCCATTTCCTCTAGTTCTGTCGGTGGCCACCAGGGAAAAGAGGCCAGCACCATCCTCCTCACTGCCTCCCTTGAGGTACTTATAGACACTGATCAGATCCCCTCTCAGCCTTCTCTTCTCCAGGCTGAACAGGCCCAGCTCTCTCAGCCTCTCGTCACAGGGCAGATGTTCCAGGCCCCTGATCATCCTTGTGGCCCTGCACTGGACTCTCTCCAGCAGCTCCACATCCCTCTTGTACTGTGGGGCCCAGAACTGGACACAGTACTCCAGATGTGGCCTCACCAGGGCTGAGTGGAGGGGCAGGATCACCTCCCTCAACCTGCTGGAGAC
>NW_010584081.1:24366-41375 GCF_000705375.1 Tinamus guttatus | reverse complement strand
TACTCCTCCCAGTTTGGTATCATCAGCAAACTTGCTGAGGGAGCACTCTGTGCCACTCTGTGTACAAAACACCTGAGAAGTTATTCTACAATCATGAAGCACTTAATAGTTCTCTATTTAAAAAAAAAAATCTTATTTTCATTGGAAAAGCCCATGTTCTCTTCAAGATAATAGCTTACTGAAACACACCAGTAGGTGAAAGGATGTTCATGATGCTTAAAGGGCTTCCTTATATTGCTTACAAAACAACAATAATTTATTTATCAATCAGCGGAGATCGTTTTCATACTTCAAATTGGAAATAGACTCATTTGTTATTCTCCTTGTTTTTGCATTTCTGAAATTAAGCCAAAACAAAGAAGATACTTGGAATTCAGACTACTAGTTTCATTTGCAATGCATGTCACCATCACACCAGCAGTACAGGGGCTTTGTAAGGCAAAGCCCTGTTCTACAGATGCCCTCCTCATGCTCTGCGGGAGGCATTTGCATTGCCAAAGGGTGAACACTGCCCACCACAGAGCTTGATTATCACCAAGCATTTATAGTTTACACGAAGCATTGCTGACACATGACTGAGGAGAAAAAGCAAAAACGGATAAAAGGAATATAAAAAAAATCCTTTTTTCTTCTTCTTTTTATTTTTTTTAAAAAAAAGGGGAGGGAGAGGAAAAAAGCATTATTGATCATTTTTGTCCTCCTAGTTCCTAATGGATTCTACAAAAATGTCTTTCAGAATCCATTGGCATAACCCAATTTTTTGTAGTGAGCTCAGAACTGAACACAAAGTAGCAGCAGTGGCCAATACATTTGCACTCTTAAAGCTGGAAAAGAAGAAAGAGATCTTTTTCTCTCCTCTTTCTTCTCTAAAAAAGTTGATAGTATCACTAACTAGATGAAACCTTAGCTTCACACTTAAAAACATTTTATAAAGTTTGTCCACTTCTGTCATGCTGGTAAAGCATCCAAAAATTGCAAGAGCATTTTATATATATATATATACATATATATATATGTATATATATAAATATTGCCACACTTCATGTTTCTTTGCAGAAAACTACTATATTTGATATACCCAGCATATATAACAGTTTCATGAATGAAAATAAAAAACAGATGAAATACAGAACAGTCCAGAGAAGCTAAATTTAGTATCAAACATACCTTCCTATGCCTTCTCTGAAGCCCATATATTACAGCCATTGCATGCCCACCAGTGGAATGCAGTACAGTTTTCCTCCCGCACCATCTTCATCATTCTGATTTTCTTCCTGTTTAGACTGAATTAATCTGCTGCCATGAACCCTAACTCCACAGAGCTGAATTTCAAATTGCCAGTCGAATTACCTAAGCTTCAGAGGCCTAATGAGGCTATTTTATGAAGGAAATGCGCTTCTTGCCTCATAAGAAAATGCACCACAACAGAAAGTTTCCTTCGGAAAGAAAGGTAACAGGCACAAATTCTTAACCCTTCCATGGGTTTGTAACTAACTGAAGGACAATTTCAGCAAAAGCTTATAAGGTCATACCAAACCAATGGTATTTATGAAGGAATCGCCACAGGGTTTTCAGACACATCCTGTGTGGTACTTCTCTGGGCAAAGATCTTGATTCAAACTCAGTTACAGTTGCATCTTATCTTTAGACAGCTGTGAGTAGCACATATATTTTTATGTCCTTATGTTCTATTTGCTATGCGCAAGTCCATTTCCTTTTAAAAAAAAAACAGAATCTTTCCTTATTTTCATCAACAGCCTCTCCTCCTTGCCTCAAAAATCTTCACATAATATGTGCCAAGGGAAGGAGGAAAGTGAATACACTTTTATAACATTTTTCTCTTAATGTTAAAAACATATACATTCCTTTTTTTACAGGTGATTTTTATTCACGTTTTCTTCCATTAACAATGACTTTTACAATAGTTCGCTTTTTATCAAATTTTAATTATAAACAAAAACCCTTTACCTTTTCATGTTACTAATGTGAGAAAATTAGACAGAAGATACTGCATGCAAAAAAAAAATCTTAAGAGAAAAGTGAACTTCAGACAACAGCTGAGCCTGTACACAACAGTGCTTTGTGTATTAGAGATGACGATGAATGTTCGCTGCTCAAAATTGAACCAATTTGAATAGAGTATCCTGAAAAAGATGCAAATTAGCATCTGGTCATTTTACAGACAAATCAGGCTGGGTTACATAAACACATGCATTCAGTAGAGCAGCAAGTCGTTAACACTGTAGATCCACAGTTAACACTGTAGATCCACAACTTAATTTCCAAATAGTCTCACCTCATCCAAAGTCAAAAGCATGAGTACACAAGGAGGAAAGTGTTGGCGCAGGCTTGCAGCTGCTGCTAGACTGTACCACAAGAGGACTGGAGACCAAAATGCCCTGCACTGCTATGGTAGCAAAGTAAGCAAGAATTAAGCTATGGTTAGAACTGGTTGAAAAATTGAATATTTCCAAAGTTTCTAATACAATAAAATTAATAACCTTCTGATTGAAATCAAATAACCCTTTTTTCCTTCTCTCTTCCAGGAAAAAGGAAAAGGGCAAAAAATTAAGAAAGACAAAGGAGGGGAACAAAGCACACTGCCATGCATGCACATAATCCTCTCCTCTCTCGGCTCTAATTTGCTAAGTACTTATTTAACATGTTAACTATTCTTTTAATTCCATTGCCACCAACAAGTCCTGCTTCGTCCATTTTTGTAAGCAAGTCTCAGCACCAGCCACTGTTTTCCCGGTGTTGTGGCAGCTCCGTAAAGGCTGGGAGCAGGATGGATGGCCGTGCCATCCACAGGCCATGTACAGAGAGGGTACAGATACCCAGGAAAAGGGATGAAGGACAGAAGATAAATACAGATTTGTAGCAGTAAAAACATCATCACGACTCAGATTTGAGATGGCTTTCAAAAGAGCTTCACTATTTACCCACAAATTACTTTTTCCTATACAGGAATGCTCACTGGGAGCTATTTGAGCTCTGCATTATAAATGATGTTATGCTAATTTACCATCAGCATGGCCCCACACAGGCGAGCTCACAGTGCCTGAAAGTGTAAGTTAGGACACAGTTATCACCAGACAAAATAATCTTATGCTGCAAGTACAGACATGAAAGCCAGGGACTTTTTCCTCTTGATTTCAATCAGTGCTACTTCCAGAACAATTGTGTGGTTTGGCTCACAACAGTGCATTAAATCTGGTTGATCTAAGCACACTACTGCAATATTAAATGCCAGTGGCATGATATAAGCAATTTTCTGCCTGGTATCAGAACATATACCTTTCCACGAGATAAGGGACAACAGAGGCTCAGTCCTAAAGACTCCCAGTGTGGAACAGAAAACCTGGAACTTGAGCAGGGCGGACCAGTTTAGTCTGAATGGGGTCTGATAGCATGTGGGCCAACCCTGCAAGCTTAAATGCTGTGGGCCCAGAGCCTTGCCTCTCCTCAGTCAGCAGGAGCGGGTGCTCCGCAGCACGTCACCCATCAGCAGCACCCGCTCACACACCTGCATGCGCCTACCTGCCTCGACCCCAGGCAGCCTGATCCAGAGGGGAGACAAGGGACAGACTAGAAGATTCTCCATACCACTGTGCCTGACAGGAGGTGAAAACAGGAATAAAATAAATATAATAATAAAAAACCCCACTGTGATCCAGTCACTGCCCCTTGCCCACCCTTCACGTGTTGAAGGAAAGTTCAGATAATTTTTTGCAAATGGAAAGGGTAATAGGTTTGCCTGTTTTCTGGGGGGTTGTTTTTTTTTTTTTTGATCTTACAAAAAAGTGCAACCAATGCCAAACATACTTCTCCTTCTCCAATGCCAAACATACTTCTGAGGAAAGAATCAAATGAAAAATGAGAACTGGGAAAACGCAAGGCAAACATGCAAATTATGTGCTGATAAATTGCACTAATCTAATAGCAAGGGCTGGGAAATCGATTATCACTTGTCAAAGTGATACCGGGCTCACGATGAAACTTGCAATGTTTCTCCCACAGAAGGAGCACTTGGATGAGAACTGCTTTTAATCCTTCTTAAGCTCAAAACAAGCTCCTTGACTCATGACATCCCCCAGTAACACCTAGGGAATAGCTTCTATTTGTCAGGTAGCCTGAGAACAAGCACACATGAGTGTATGAAGTGTGCTAGTATTCCCCTTCTGCCTGCAAAGGGGAAGGTCAAAGACTTCAGGTGTCAAAGAGTTACAAAAACCCCTACATAAAAATCAGCCCAATAGAATAAATTTGACCTCTGCTGATGTGCTGCGTGCTAGCAAAGGTGTGTCATGTGCAAAAATTACACCTCTGCCCCAATGTTATATTAGATTTTGACCTTTCCACAAGCCAGCCTGCAACAGGGAGGGAAAGACTCAAAATAGATTTCCAAAAGCTTCAAAACTGTATATAATCCATCCACCAAGTTAAATTACCAACAAAAGATGAAAAGTTATAATAGTGAGAAACATTCTAGACAGTTTCCATAATTGTATATATCATGGGATGAAACTTGCTTTATGATACATGACTAACTGTTGTCATGGCAGCCTTGCCATAGTCTCAAAGGGAAATAAATCCTCCAAACAAATTGTGACAAATCAGCCTAGTAAAAAACAAAATTACTTCAATGCCGCTCAGGGATTATTGATTTATTATTTGAAACTCAGCAGTGGTCATTGAAAAATTACTACCATAAAGTCACTGCCATCTCTTCTTTAGACGTATTTTCAAATGCAGGATGGGAGATTGTTAAGGAATTTTTAAGAGTGATTTTCTTTTGCAATATGCAACTTCTGCAGAAAAAAAAACACTCTCTCGTCCACTCAGGAAAAATGAAAGCCAAAATTAAATTGAATTTCCTATTTGTTTTCTGCAGAAAAACAGCAAGAAGTAGAAAGCACTAGGTAAAGCTCATAGGAGTCAGTTTCAAACCAAATACAGGGAAGTGTTTATTCACTCGGGTTGTTCACCCACATAACTCACCAGAGGGAAAACAAATCCAGTTCAGGACTTCCATACAACCCCCATATTTGGGGTTAGCCTGGATGGAAGTTTGGAGAACATGCTGAAGTATAAGGCACTCTTAGCAAAGTTAAGATGCAGGATCCCAATCAAGGTGGACTTCTGCCACTATAACTACTTGTATGAGATTCAGACTTCTGAATTTCTTACTCAAGTTACACCTCAGTTTTCTAAATTAGCCCATCTGAAATAAGTGACAGTCTTTCCTGACAGTGACATGCTGCATTAAAGAATGGCCGGCTCAAGGCAGAGCCACGTAAAGATGCAGACTGATAATTAGAAACCCAAACTATCACCTCGACAGCTAGGGAAATTCAGTTTATGGAATTAAGAATTCATAATAATAATTAATTTAGAATTCATAATAATTCATTATTCCATATTCAGAATATAGAATTAAGATTAAATGTTTGAGTTGTTCTTAATAATCTGAAACTGGATATTCCCATCATTTTCTGCAATACAGAAAACCTTCATTTCACCAGTTGCACTTTTAAGTTACTCTGACAATCATTCAGACAATATCATTCCTTATCAAAAGTTCACTACCCAAACTTAAAATTTCTTCTTATACAGAGGCTAACATTTTTATTTTAATTTATAAGTGAGGCTGAACAAAGTTTTTAAAAAGTTAAATTTATATCAAATTTAAAAGTGAATTAGGCATCAGTGACTAAATATCAATATTATGCTTAGGAAAAAAATATTTTTTTCCAATTCCACATACAAACTGTATACATAATTCACTAAATTCACTGATGGTTATCATCTGATAATACTCAAAATAATGCTTACAGCAGCTTGCTGTCACTAGTCTGTCTGGTCTTCTGATTAAGGCTGAACAAATCATTTTCTCCCTTTAGGCAGAGTCCCCCTGAAACACCCTCTTCCTATGCCATCCATCCATAGTAAGCATTTCTTCTTCTTTGGGCTCCAAGCTGGCCTGAAGTTGAGACACAGCCTCGGTAACAAGTACTTAACCTATTCCTGGTCTTGTTAGCAGGAATACCTCATGTGCAAGACTAAATCAGAGAATTAAAAAAAAAAAAAAAAACCAAAAACCAAAAAAAAAAAACAAAATTAAATGATGTTTTAGATTTCTGTTCACTCCAGAAAGGACGATTTCTTGTGGTTTCACTGCAAGACTCTCAGCTCTTCACAGACCACATGCTCAGCCACGCCGCTGCTGCCAAGCACAACTCGGCCATGTCACTGCTCAAGGCTCCTATTCAAACACTTCCCTACTCTGATGGTACAGGGTTGAGAGTGGAGATGTCTCCGTTCCTCCTTGCCAAATCCAAGGACATTGACTAAACAGTTTTCAGCAACATCCCTGGGCTAGAACAGATGGCACATCCTCCAGTCTTTACCTCCTAACTTTCTCATCAATTCAAAACCTCAAAGAGCCCTCCAAAAACTTGTCAGTGCTTATCCATATCTTCCATATCATATCATTCAGATGCAGATAGAGATGATGAAGCAAAAGGCAGCACCTGAAAATAAATCATTCTGGAGAGATCTGCCAGCTTTGTGCACCATCACCTAGTTCTCCTGCTGGGTTTTTATTGATACCCAACTCAGAAAACCAAATGTGCAAGGAAGAACACAAACTGCTGCTGAGCATACTGTTCAGGGTCATAAGGACAGCAGAGGTAGGAATCACTCTGGTTGTACAATAAGCTGAAAAATGATAAAAGCTACAGAAAGATCTCCCACAGCAGAATGTCATGGGAAAATGGACAGATGTCTAATAAGTAAGCAAGAGCAATGTGAAGGGAGGCAACATTAAGAAAACAGGAAAAAGCCTGTTGTGAGAAAGAAAAGTTGCGGACAGGAATTCTCAACAAGTATTTTGCAGAAGTTTTACATTCCTGACATAAATGAGCACTTTACCCCTCCATACAGAAGCAAGGCAAGTCACGCTAGCAAAATTCTGTACAAGCTTCAACTCTCAGAAGAACTGAAATTGTTCTGTATTTACTCATTGTTTCCCAAGAGCCTTGCAAACCATAATGCAACACTTCACCCCAGGAGAGGCATTTTGAGTCTCGTGTGGCAGACCTAAAGCCTCACAGGGAGAATCCAAGGATGCTGGCAACAATGATGCAGCAGTTAGTAGAAATTCAATAAATTTGAATTTCAGCTTACAGCTTAAAAAAACAATACAGCTTAAAAAAAAATCTGAAAGACTTTGCTGCAGCAGAATACTCCAAGGAGGGAGAATGAAGGCATAGAAAAGAAAGTAGTTAAACAAACAAACAAAAAAAAGATAGACCTTGGTAAAAGAATAAATGCATAAAAGAACAAGCAATGAGAAAGGATGAGTAGCAAGAAGAAGAATATTAAACCTATCAGTCTGCACAAATCAGTATTTTCCATTCAATTGGGAATCCCTTCATGACAGAGTTAACTCTTCATATCTTTAGCCTAGATAGTAAAATAACATGACACCTAACAGCCCCCTGTTTACGTTTATCTGTATCATGTTTTGGTAACTCAGTCTCTGGCGTATTATTCCTGATTGCCACCAAATTGTTTTCATCTACAAAGGTTATTGAACTGTACCCTGAACGTAACAGCAACAGTATCTATACTTCACTGAGTACTGGGAAGCTTAATGAGTGTTCCTAATGAGCTTTCAAAGATCATCACATAGGAAAAAGTGAAATTGAAGTGAGGAATCAGTATTTGTAGGCGTGATTGTTCATACACATTCGTTTGGTCTGTCAGTTCTCTCCATGTTCCTTTCAATTTTATAATGAAGCAATTTCAAACCAGACATTTAAGGTTATATCTGCAGCTCCACTCTAAAACTACCAATTTAGAGTTCCAAAGAGCTATGTCCATAATTTCTAAATTCAATTAAATGCAAGAAATACTTATAGATACAGTTATTACTTCTACTATTATACTATGGCAAATTGAATCATCTCCTAGAGATACTCAAACTGATCAAAAGAATTAGAATCAATCACTTGGAACTACAGGAGTGGGAGAACTGCAGGCCTGGCATCCCAGTCTAGCAATATTACAGTAAGATCATTATGTTTCTTCTAGAGGTTCTTGACCTAGTATCACAGCAAATCTGTTCAAAAACATCCCCAAATATCTTCCATTTCTTTTATCTTTTCCAGGATCTTTACACACTTTATCTACTCACAGTTCCCTTGCTACTATTCTTTCCTTCCCACATTTTCTCCCCACTGTGTTACAAACTTCCATGGAGAACTCTGTGCAAAAGTCATGACATCCTTCCAAACTGGGGTGAGCAGTCATATCTGTTTCATTCCATACAACACACCTAAAAACCTCAGGTCAATGTACCTCATTACAAACTCTTCTTCTAGGCAATTCATTTACTAATTAATTCCTTAACTAATTCATTAACTAATTATACCTTTTCTGCTGTGCTTGGAGCTAAGTCTCTTTCCTGCCTCATCACCAGGTTTTACAGTTGCTTCTGGCTTCTCTTCTGCACTTCATCTAATTGCCTTCAAACTCCTGCCAACCTTTTTTCTCAACTTCTGCCTGTCCTTAGCTTTCCAGACAATCTGTTGGTCAAGCACTGGGCCCATGGCTAAGCCCATCCTTCCTAGAGGAAGGCTTTGTGCAGAGGACATCTCACTCCAGGCTTCTGCAGGTCTCAGTGCAGAGTAGATGAAGCTGTTGGCAACACATCATACAGTTGCTTCACAATCTAAATATGAGCAAAAAAAAAAAAAAAAATTGTGTGTCCTTATCACTGAAACTGCCAGGAGGAGAAATTCAGCCCAAGACCCTAGAGGTAGGAGCATTTCTCCAGGTATTGAACAACAACAGTTAAAAATGTTCCAATGAGTTATTTCATCAAAGGAAAACTGCTGTGGGGAAATGCATTCATTTCAGGGGAAGTTTACCTCAAAAGGGCACTTATAAAGATAGAAAGTGTTTTGATATAGTTGAAGAATTGGTTTGACCTTTTTCAAAATGGAACATTTCCATCTACCATTTCAATAGACCTCTTGTTTTAGTTTTATAGAATACAGAATTACCATCAAAACAGAAACAAAACATTTCAAATCAGCTGAAATGAGTTTCCAAAGTTTGCTTCACTGTGGACACTGAAATGTATTGTTTTCATTAGATTCTGGAACAGATAGGTTTTTTCCTAAGTATGAGCTTAAAAATACAAACCAAGAATCCACTGTACACAAGTCCTTATTGTGCCAAGTCACACTGTTGCGGGAAGCTGCAAATATTATGACCATACTAGCACATATCCTTCACACTAAGCATTAGGAACTTTGCCTTACTCTCCACAAAAGGAGAAAGAAACAGCCACCTAACACTGCATTAACAAGGAAAGGCACAAGTGGGAATACCACTGCCCTCGTCATCCATTCCCAAGGCATTCCCACACTGAAGAAGGTGATGAAATCGGCTCCCAGAATACCTAGGACAACCAAGGTTCACATGAGCTGATGGAAGCAAGATGCCCTGCAGTTTGTTTATGCATTTACGGGCTTTTTGTTTTACAGTCTCTCAGATTTCATTGTTGTGGCTCACCTCTGTGATACTTAATGTTTCTGGAGAACTCTGGTGGACTGCTTGGGTTTAAGGCCTTGAGCAGAAAATAAATAAATAGGAGCATGTAGATGGTGCCCATAAAAAGTGATGACTTCATGTAACCATTTTCATAAGCGTCTACCTATTTCTTTTAAAACTGCATTTTTCCAGAAGCATTCCTAGGGCTTAGGCTGATAAGTTACGGGTATCTGCTCTGAATATGGAAACTGTTAAAGAGTCTCAACAGCCCTGGCTTAAACTAAAATATAAGAAACAGTTCTACTGTATTTTGCTAAGAGGGGAAAGAGGCAGGCTCAGAGGAATGGAAAATTCTCAAAGGAAGAACAAAATATCCAACTACCGAAAGCAACTTTTAAAGGCTTAAGTACTAAAATAATAATAATAATAAACACACATTCAGGAGAACAGAGACTCATTATACTTAAAGAGGAGGAACTTCGTCCACCAGATAAGGTATGAGCAAGCCAGCACACAGGAAGGAGCCCAAGTAGCAGCCAGAACAACCCTTAGGAGAGCAAGCTCGCTAAAGAGCAGAGCTAAATCCCAGGAAGGCTCCAGGACATAAAGGAGAGTGAGAGCACAAATGGCAGAGAAGTGACTCACTCTAGCGCACAGATCCGTGTATACCCGTGTTACAAAGGAGTACTCCAAACATGCTCATCAGTAAATGTGCTCTTTGCAACAGCCTGAAGTGGAGCCATCTAAACAGACCACTGCCTGTAGCTATGCATTTCTCTTACTCTCTGAAGAGCACTTGTATTATAAATGCATCAGACAAATTATACACAATTTCCTTCCTATAATTTGTCCTTGAAAGGATAAGCTTTAACACAGAATACCCACTAAGAGTAGGGCAAAGCAATGGAAAGTATGTGCTCTGATTATGAGACTGCCTGGGAGGCGTCCATTGTTTAAGACCCAAGCAGATCATAGTATCCTTACAGCATATTCCTTATGGTTCATGTAAACATCTCTGCACTGGTACCAGTTACCTTTCTGAATGTTTTCCACAATGATAGCAGCCAGATAATGACTTTTTAAGAAAGCCTCTAGAAGAGCTCTGGTCATGTCCATGCTCTGAGGAGGTGCAGATAGCTTTAAGTTAACTAGTCCTGCCCTTGCCCTGGCAGGGGCTGAGCCAGCTGCTTTCGTTGCAGGTACCTGCACTTGTTTGCAGGGCTGTGCTAATAGAGCCCACCCAAGACAGGCCACACGAGCACCCACTGAAGCAGGGCTCATTGCACTAGCTGATAGTTTCCACCCCATGCAAAAAAGCAGCAGTATCCCTAAAACCAGCTCATAGAAGATGTGGCTGAAAACCAGAAGGATACAGAGAACGGGTGTAGGAATAGAGCAATTGGGAGTGTTGCATTCCCAGAGCTGCATAGTGAAGGGCAGGAGGAGCTGAACAGCTGCTTTGCTTTAGGATATGTGTTTTGTATCATTTGAGAGGCTTTACCACTCCTTACTACCTAGTAGATGCTGTGGATGGAAGAACGTCATGACCATTTTAATGAATCTAATGATCTTCCAGGGAGATGCATAGCCGTGTTCTAAGAAAGGGGATCAATTGTGCTTGAGCAGTGACTCACAGGGCAAGAATCAGCTCCTCCAGAGGGATCGAAAGACACAGATCCAGCCAAAATTTACCCCAGAGACTGTTTTACCATAACTCAAAAGTTTCAAGAATTGAGCATAACAAAAACAAATCATAATTTTGAGTTGACAGGAGCAGCAGAAAGCAAACCTCGTCCGCTTCGGAAGGCCAGATTTGGTACTTGCAGCACTTCAAAGCCAGAACCCCTCCAAAAGCACCACCACACTGAAACAGGAGCTCTTCCTATTGCATCCTCATGCATTCCTGTGTACAGGACTCATGGTATGTCACATAAATCTGTTCGCATTCAGACAGAAACCCATTTTTTATCCCACCAACATCGGATGGGGTTACATCGACAAAGCGGTTCACAGTTATATTTATAAATGCAGCCACTTAATATAAACTTCCAGAATGATCTGTCTAAAGCGAAACTGGAGCTTATATAGGTTCTTAAATGGACAATTGGAGAGATCACTGTTAAAAATACTGCTTTTGTGCCTCTGCACACGTATATTGTCAGCAATGCCCCTACCACCCCTTCAAATGAGGTAACATGTTTCGCTTTACAACTCTTATTTCAACGAAGCAGCTCTCTTTGGGCATTTCCTTTTATGTACAGCTTCTAAATACAGCAGCCTTCTATCCTGCATCTCCCCTGATTCTTATCAGATGCCTGCAAATGCCATGTACAGAAATGTACAAAAACCCTCTCCATAACCATGTTGTACTTTAGGTAATAGGGCTCAAAAACTAGTTTCAAGTTAATAAAATTGAATCAACATATTTGTAATGTCAGATTGGAAGCATCTGCAATCTTCTTTTCGTAATGCATTTTACAGTGAAAGACACTGCTGACAGAATTATAATAGACAAGACAGAAAAGCTACTACTATTGAAGGGTTGAAACCTTCAGTGTTCTACATTTCTGCTCTGCACCTGAAGAGCGTATTTAATCCTATTTCTTTATCACTTAGATTTACATTCCCATATGCATTAAGTTTGTATCACCGATTTATTTATCTACCACTACATCTATTCTGAAAGCCAAACTTCTGGGCTCCACATTAACATGCGGGTACTGACACTGCACCATGTGCTTCCACAAGAGCATAAGGAACCTTTAAGCCCTACTAGCAGTTACATGCTTAAATATATTTATCTAGGAGTAGAACATGTGTTTGCAAATGTTGAGGAAGGGAGAAACCTCAGCACTAGCTCAGGCACCGTGGGGGTGCTTGCTCCTTCTCCCAGGCACTGGCCTCTGAGGCCAACAACAAAGACACAAAAGTGCACAAATACTGTTTTGCTGGGCAACTCTGAGCAGTCCAAAGAACATAAACACTGGTAATTTTGTTCTCCTTTTCAGAATAATTTTGAAAACTCTGGCAAATAATTTAACCGTGCATCTTCTCAACCTGGCATGTTAACTCAGGACTAATAAAATTCTTACACCATAGAACACTTGCTTCTAAGATTAGATACTTATAAACCACAAAGAAACCCTACATAAAACACACCTTATAGGTGAAGAACAGTCATTTATATTTATGATATAGTCAACACAAGTATCTTCCATCCTTTTTTCTTCCTTGTGGAAAGAAAATTACTTTTTTAATGTTGTTTTTCCTTCCAGTAATATTCTATGTTGGATGGAAGAAATATTCTATCTATTTGTGGGATTGGACATACTTGGATATAAAAAGTTTGAGAATATTCCCTTAAAAATAACATAATTTTCAAGTTACTGAGAGGCAAAGCATAACAGTAAAAGTAGTTTTATCGGCCATGTTAGAAATTTTCTTATTGATATTCAAAATACATTTGTAAAACCTGGCTAATGAAACTGAAGGATTCTACTCAAAAGTAAATGAATAATTTTCACATCTTTCCCTTTATATTGCCAATCTGACTTATCCTTGTCTTACTCCCGTATATTACACTGAAACGTCTGTAAGCAACACAGGCTAAGCCACATATGCTTGAAGATGCATTATGAATAATTTTCAGGGTTTCAGTGTGAAAGATGCACAAGGAAAACCTTGAATTATCAGGAAGAGGAACAAGATAAATACCTTCAATTTAACTTCACCTTTCTATATCCATCTTCTTGCATGTCCTTTCCAGCATACATAGTCATTATGTCTATTATAGTTAAAAAATCATTTTAAAAGCAGCTAGACACCCAACTGTATAAATAGGCATTTAAAAGGATTTTCAAAGGAAAAAAGAGAATAATTCCATATATTTGAGGATATCTTGAGGTTAAAATCTATCTAAAACATGGCATTTTGCAGAGAGGGGTTTCTCAGGTCTCGGCACTTGGATCGTACACTGGTACTTCGCTGAAGCCAAGTTTGGAAACAATCTCAAGCTGAGCTGAAAATAAATCACTGTGAAACACTACTCAGGGAAAAGTGTTTGTGCTCAATAGTTTTATATACTGAGATCTCTTGCTTAACCCTAGATGGCACTATCTTGGCAGGCATCTCTACTCATAATAAAATTTCCCAGGCAGAGTGTAGCTGAAGTCAGAAATGCAAAATTGGAGAACACAAACTGTACAGAGCAACTCACACGTTTCCCTCACTCAGAGCTCTTAATACTCATTTTTCACCGGCACAATCCACAGCACGAGCACAATCCACAGCTATGTTTCAGTGCAAACAACATCCCTTCTTTTAAAGCGTTGATGCTAGCAACTCAATTGCCTGTATTAGCTTATGAGTCATCATTCATTCCTAGCTGGCAATTAGTTTGAGACTATTTTAATTTTCTCTCTCTGCTTCCTCCAATTTTCTTCTACTGATCTGGTCAAAAAAGGAAAAAAAAACACAAGTAAATAAATAAATAAAAAGGTTGTTCTTCATCATGGATATGACTAAACAAGTTATTATCTCTAAGTCTCATAATACCATACCTCTAGGCATTCTATTTAAAGCCTGAATTGCATTTGCAGTGTCCTGCCTGGATATGCATACATAATTCTCAATTTCTTGCTTGATCCCTGCTTGTTCTTTGGAAGTTTTCCCCCTCACTAAATTCTGCTTACAAGTTAAGCATCCACGGATTTATTTATGCTATATATTTCATGTTCACAAGTACTCCCAACCCATTTAATTGATTTGTAATGGATATAATGTACTAGCTAGTTGATGCTGTCACCGGATTTCCTTAGAGCAGAAGCAACACACCTTTGTGCGTCTCTGAAACACTACTCTCAGCTTTGCTATTTATCACAATTAAATGCATACAGTCTCCAGAGAGAGCACCAAAAGCACACATACACATAGCTGCACTGTATTTACAACATACCTGTAACAGGCAGTACCACTATGGACTCACAGTAAACACACTCTCTCCTCAGAAATAGACTACAGCTCTCATTTCCAGACCTACTACTTTTCCAGTGGCATTTTCCTGACTGCTCCTTCAGCAAGCCATGACAAAAGCTCTAAAGTTCCTTTCAAAAAATGTAGCAGTTGGTTTGTTTTAAACACGGAAGTATTCACCAACCAACTCCCTGTTTGTCCTTATTTTCATGACGCCAATTCCGAGCAGGGTCATCCATTCAATACTAAAACAAGCCTTCCAGAAGTCTGAAAACCACATGCAGTTCTCAGTCAACAGAACAAGAATCATCTCTTCCTAGTCAATCATGCACTGACAATTACTTTACCCCTGCAATACAGGATTCCTAGGTGCTGCCTAGTATGTGCCCGTCATTAAAAGGCTATTTTTCACTTTGAGGAGCTGACCTCACCCAAGAAAACATTTATTTCCTTTTCCATCTTATAACATTAGCTCTTCACCCACTTGTAATACATCAAATGTTTTATCTAGCTTTTACCCAACTTTTCAGCCTGCAGCGTGACATCTAGCTTCAAGGCTGGGTTTCCAGTATGATGCACAAAGGCATATTGTGCGCAAAGAGGGAGTTAGGGTTATAGCAACATCAAAACATAAAGCTAAATATTTAAGAGAGTCCTTGCTGAGAAGAATTTACACATAATTTTTTGAGTATTTTTTCTCCTCAGTGCATCTAAAGTAGAAGGCAATAGCAGAAAGAAATAATTAGCCCTGAGAGCACTTGAGTGACTTTCAGAAACTTCTTCATACTGAGTGAAGAATTCATGCACAGATGAAGAAGCACGTAGAGCTCCCAGAGTACAGGAGTCCTTGGCAAAGCCCTTTGCTTTGGCAGATTATCCCACTCAACCCCATTCAATGCATTCATTAGAACCTACTCGACCTTGAGCCCTCCATCTGCCAGACAGCAAAATCTACGGTTTCACAATTTTGATGACAAACTCTTAAGAGGGTACCTGTCATCCTCACCAAGACCTGGGTTTGACTCACTGAGTGTTATGTTTTCAGTTAGAACCACTTCTGCTGCACTGATTGGCACCAAGTGACCTCACTAACAAGGATGTCCTTCACAAACAAGTCTCCTCCAACGTCTTCTATCTTATTTCTCAGTGACAGGAACAAGGCAAACATGCACTTCCCATGCATAATCTCTCAGTGCCTCAAATCTTTTCTACCCAAATCATCATCCTCAGATGCTCGACAGTAAGATCCACAGGGCTGGACCACAGAGAAAATGGGAAGACCCTGACCTTCTTTGAGCAGGTAAGAGTGAAAAAGGACTAGAATAATATAAACATGATCATCATTGTTTCCTATAGCCAAAACCTTTAAAGTACTTCAATCCATATTTGCACAATGAAATATGAAGAAGTAATCCTTAAGGACACCTGGTATATAAACTTAAAATGAATTTCTCACCTCATGGCATTTACTGCCCAAGGAAAATGCTCCAATAATTCTCAGATCTGCTAGATCCTACTTTCATTTCTATGGGTCATTTTGCTGTCAAGTACCAACTGAGATAGCTTCCCATTTCAGGAGGACTCACAGCAGGTTCTGAGGTTTAACTTCTTTGCACTGGAGCACAGCACTCCACTCTTCTTTGTAAAGGGTCACAAGACCTGAATCAAAATAGGTTGAAGACTATCTCTGGCACAAGCCAAATAAAGATGCTTTGCTGAGTACTCGATGGAGAAAGTTGGAACAGATAAAGGAAGGAGACAAAAACTAGTGTTTTCAATGACAACTGCAGGAGTATGGACTCCTGTTTTAAAGTTTTTCATTGTTTTACTTCATTTCCTTCAAAAAATCTTAGTGTTAGATGAGAGCAAAGTTTGGATTGTTCTATTATTCTACTCATTGCAGATTTGATTTAAAAAGCCAATAAGAGTATAAAGAGAGAAAACAAATACCAGTGATGTTGAAAAGTATTTTAAAACTTTGGTCAAGCTTTTCCAGACATGAAATACTTTCTCAAACAACTAGGCACCTCCTTGTGCTTTGGATTCAGCCAAACTGGAACACTGGTATCTCCAGCTATTTTACTGACAAGGGAGACGTCAGCCACCTAAGCCTAAAAGGAACCCTATGCAATTCCTGTGATGGCGATTACTACATCTGGACCCTTGGGACACTTTGGCAAAGAAAGGGTCCTGCTGTAAAAGAAAAAAAAATCTTGCAAAAGTTTCTGGCAAAATGTGGCCAATGCACAAACAGTGCCAAGTATTTACACTCATTGCCTTTGGAAGATGCTATCTGTTGTTTTTAGGCATCCCTGGAGAATACTGTTTGCTTCTGGCAATTAGTTTGTGTGATAAGGACCTCTGGAAAGACCATGGAGCTCTGCAGAGTCACTCATTCAGTCTCCTATTTTATTCCATTGCACTTTGTAGACTACCTGCAATTTTTAATGCAATCATGTAAAGCATATTTTAAT
>NW_010584081.1:0-24293 GCF_000705375.1 Tinamus guttatus | reverse complement strand
ATATTGAAATGTGTCTAGCCAAGGGGAGCACAGAGAGCAGTGTGAAACTCCAAGTGTCAGCAGCTGGGCAGGGCCCAAACATTCAATAATAAAAGAACAATGCAAGTAAAGAACAAACTAGGCAGTACTCGCACTCCGCCATAGGTAAATACCCAAGTATTTACCGTTACATTCCTCTCAATACAGCATTGTGTATTTTTACGTTAGAAATACATACTAAAATCTGCCGAGGTTTTAACTTTCATCAGCAAATAGTGCGTCCGCTCGTTCAGCGGGTACATTCCTTAATAAAAGTAACCTTTGCTCTACAAACTGTTTGGGGATAAACTCGGATACACCGTCTTTCTTTCACCTGTTTGTCCTCGTCTTTCCTGGCCCAGGTCAGGGCTCCCCTGTTATTTGTTGTAAAACACCCTGTTTATTTTGTGAACATAATGCTATTCTGAAAATTATATTTGCAATACCTGGGTGCAGCTTGAGGCACTTAAGATTTTTTCAGACATTTTTAAAATGGTTTTCCAGTTTGCCTGCATCCATGTTCTGAGGACTTTTTGTCCCTCTTTCATTACGTAGAGCCAAGGGAGATTTTTCTTAGAAAAAAATCATGTGGAAAAGAATTCCAAAGGAATTATACCCCAGGCAAACAGTGAAAGGTAGTTCCATACATTGCTTGATTGAAAGAGGAGCTCATTTAACTGAGCTCTCTGTATTGTTATGTTTCATTCTCTTCAGACAGATATTGAGAACTCGAAATGGGATAAACTCAGATTTTTCGTTTTTAGCAATACTCTAATAAAAACAATGCAAATACCTAAATAGTGGTACTGAACATAACATTTACATAACTTGCATAACATAGCCATTTACATAACATTTGCACAGCTGCCTTACAAAATTGCTATGAGAAATTAATGTTAAACATGAATTTATATCTTTAACTTTTTCTGAGATGCTGTGCAAAGCTTTTAAAAAATTTCAATTCATTAAGTAAAAGAATCACATTTTCATTTAAGCTTTCATAGCAAACCTTAAGACCAGCATTTAAACTTGAAATAATAATAATTAAAAAAAAATATTATGCCTCCTTAAATACCTGTATCTTAAAGGGGGAAAATTCCTCTCTGTACCAAATCTAACCAGTACACATGAGAACCATTTTCCAAGAAATTGAATAAAAGCCAGATGACTGTGAAGCAGAGGGGAATGCTAAACCTGATTTGGAAAGAGCCCTTTAGAAATGCAGGATCCAGATGGTCATCTGCATCTGAGGCAGCCCTACAGGGGGTCTGCAGATATTTCCCTTGCCATACGATACACATCACGCCTGGGCTGGCAGAGGGGCAGCCACGTAAAACGGCTCCCAGCTACAGGAGGGAGTAAAGCAGTAAGGACTGGCACAGCTGCCATCGCCTCCTCGACGAGAATCTGCCTGTGAGAGGGCCTGGCCCCATCTCTCCCCAGGGCCTTGTCCAGCCACCAAGCTGGGCTCTTCTTCAAGCAAGAACCTATTTCTGGTTGCTGGCAAATTTTGATAAACTTCAGGCGTTAGAAGCAAAATTCCCCTTAGGAGATGCTTCCTGCAATCTGAATTTTTGGATTTTTGGGAGATGGGTTAGCCACAGGGTTCAGTGAGCTGGGAGAATGTGATTACAGTTGCTTTCTATTATCCCTATGAAAATTCCCAAATGAGAAACATCTGGAGGAAGAAAAACACACACACACACACACGAGCAACTGACACATACTGAAGGAGCCAGTCTCTCAAAGCATTTGGATGGGCTGAGAAGCACCACGTACCAACACTATTACAAAATTTTTCTTGATTTTGCCACCAGGTCTAGTACTAAGGCATAACCAAATATGACAATAAACTGGGGATTTAAAGCAACCAAGTAGGAGAAAATTAAGACAGAAGCTAACTCAATCAAGAAGAGAGGCAAGTAGGGTAGGTATCAGCGTGGTCATTCACTAGGCAAGGGTGGAGTAGGAGAGGCTGCCAATGGCAAGGACCAGATTGGAGCACAAGAAGATAAAATATGTTGGACACAGATATGACTAAACCCACCTAAGAAACCTAAACTGAGCCCAGAGCCCAACAGGAACCGCCCTGGGGACAGCAAACACAGCCGACCTCCCCTCCTGGGACCCAGGGAGACACAGGGGCAACTGGCAGCAGCAAACACAGAGTTTTACTGCCGGCAAAATCTTTCTGTAATCTGTGTTTTGATTTCCAAGATCCGCATCAAAATCAGGCTGAAAAATCATCACAATCTAATGCTCTTTTACATTCCTGTTTTCTTCAGTTTGACTACTATAGAAAGCCATGCAATGAAACTGTTTCCTTTAAATCTAGGGCTTTTGGAATGATCAAGTGTAAAATATAATGCATGAATGGATTAGTATTAAAATGATTTTAGCACCGTTCGGCTTTTAAAAAGCCCTATTTGCTCTTTGATGATTTAAATTATCTTATATATTTCGCCAAATCTTATATATGGTATAATTGAACTCCAAAATCAGAGTTTGACACTTGATTACTTATAAATCTGAGTGATTAGAAAATGAATAGAAGTCTGGGAAAGAGAAAAAAAAAAAGGGAATAATAATGAAACCAGTATAGTCTGATAAATCGTCATTTTATCAGAATGATCACTTGCCTCTCAATTCAACTGCCCTTTAATTCAGCCATTAGTGACTATCAGACCATCGAAGAGCACACTTAAAATATTCAGTGTGTCAGCTAGACATTATGCACAAAGCATCGCTCATAAATTTCAGACATTCAATAGTAGCTTCAAGGCAAGAATGATTATTTTGTCTGGTGATTTTTTTTTTTAATCAGACAAAAGTATTTCTCTGTTCACATTTGTCTAATGTTGCTTGAGGGAGTTAATCCTGGAACAATGCATTTTTTTAGGTTTCCTAAGGAGTCAATCTGGATTTTGAAATTTTGATTTTACAGGCTTATTAACTAGTTACCTAAAGCACTATGTTAAGATTTTTCCTCCAGAAAAATATCCAAATTAAAACATATATGTAGCATCAGATTAGCTGAATTAACTGGGCATATTATGTGGTAAAGCAGATAAATAGAAAAACCTAAGCAAATAAAAAGTGCTTAAGAAATTCCACCATTAAACTGCTCACGGATCACCACAAAGATGAGCAGCAAAAACTAAGCAGGCTTTAAAATAAAAGATGACAAACTAAAATATAAGGTATATATACACATGTAGTTAAACCTTTTCAGATTCAGGTACTACAATAGGGCTTTATTTTAAGCTAATGGATTTCAGCGGATTTACATGTTTAACTTCTGGTACATTTTGAATTATCTTGTTGAGTCAAGGTCGTAACTTCTACTTCACCTTGTGTTGATATGTTGTAAAAACAAGCACCTCTGGTAAGCACAGATACAGCTTCCCATGCATCCATACAATTTTTGTAACTCGCAGTTTCCTCAAGTCTTTTTGCACAAGCAACCCCCAGAGAAGATCTCCCGCTGGAATGGTGAGCACGGTTCCCGTTGCGTGCGCCAGCCGGCACTCTGGGATCGTTTCACTGATGGGCTGCCAGAACGCACCGTTCCAACATCATGTCAGACACTACTGAGGATGGTGACCGAGAGGACCACACAGAAAAAGAATTGTTTTATGGCTACGGCACCCAGAGCAGCCTTGCATGGGTCTGGATATGAGGCCAGACTGCCCTTGTCCTGGTTTACAAAGGATTCCCACGCAGCAGCCTTACACACAGCCCAGCTTGGAAAACAAAACAAAACAAAAACAAGCAACAAAGAGGCCACCCACAAACCTGCAAACACAGACTTTGTTTACTATCATAAAAATAGTTACCATTTTTCGTGGCCAACTTAATGAGCTTCCCTGTTCAAGAATCTCTCTAAGGAGAAGATTTTTAGGAAAAATAAATGCAGAAGAAAATAAGTTCCTTTTTTTTTTCCAGAACAGATTATCTTAATACTAATACAATACACGTGGTAAAGTGGAAAAAAGCTCTGCAAATGACAATGTCAATGAGCACATGCAAATTTCTGAGGATGAAAAACTTCAGATGAAAAAATTTTGAAGTAATGCTCCATGGAGTTTAGAAAGATTAAGAATATCTAAAACCAGAGCTTATATTAAGAACATTGGAATCTTTGCCAGCCCTGGAAAATGTTTATAATGATTTTATCACTCATTAATAACAGATTGGAAGGTGATATTTTGATTTTAAAGTGTAATAAGATTTACTAAAGGATAGAATAAGAGTCAGCAGCTGAAACCACAAGTAATTATCTCTCCACAAATAAGCTAATAAGCTTTTCTTTTCACCACCACCAGCTCTTAAAACAGCATGTAAGTGCATTACTTCACAATATGGCTAATGTAAGAACCCCAGGAAGGAGGGGAAAAAAAAAAAAAAAAAAGTCTTTGAGCCATATAGTTTTCCCTTCAAATCTCTTAATTCAACACTGCTAAAGTAGGGAAGACGCATCCTATCTTTTCAATTAATAGCTTCTGAAAGGCTTATTTCATACCTCTTTCTCACCCTTTTTCCCACACTACCTGCTACAACAACAGATTTTGCCTACTATTAAACTGCCTAAAACTTATCAGTTGCCCCCTTTCCCTCCCACTTCCCTTCTTGCTATCACAGTTTTTCCTATTACATATTAGCCTAGGAACAATGAAAGGCCCAATGGCCAATTTAGTTATTTTCTAGTGCTATTTCTTGGGTGAATTTTAAATGCCATCTTCCGCTATTCCTCTTACATGATGAATTGACAGAAAAATGCCATTTAATCGGTCTATATTGTACTTTCAGTATTGCAGCTCCCTTCCCATGGCTTATCCTACCCATCACTATTCCCACAGCCAGGCACATGACAAGGCCATCTGAATGTTCCCATACAGGATCTCAGTGTTTTTTCTGGGAGAAGACTTCAGGAAGTGCCGCGATGACTGGCCTTTATGCACTCAGACTGTGTTTTGTCATCAGCAGTGGCTGTCTTCATCCAAAACAAACTTGAACAGATTATCCCGAGCAATAGCTGTTTTTCAGAATAATTTATATTTGAATTTAAAAAAAAAAGAGGATAAAAGGAGGATTAACCTCCCAAATTGAAGCAACTGCATTGCATATCATCTTTCAGGTATTCTCAGGTTTTAACTGACCATTTAAGCTACCATACACACGCATGCTGTACTGTATCTGCTATATGAGAACCTATTATAAAAAAAACGTTATGAGTAATTAACAATTTCTCCTCTCTTCGTAATCAAATGTCTTACTGGGAAGCATCCGCACAGAGATAACAGAGGCCAATAACAGATTTTATATCCCTCAAGCCTAAGAGTGGCACACAGCTAGATATTTCATATACCAAAAAGCTGGAGTAAGGCCAATGTTTTAATGGTCAAAAGATAGGTGGATGTACAAACGCATTTGTGCCAAACACTATGTTGCATCGCAAATGCCTGGGACATCACAGATTTTACCATCTGTTTAAGAGGATGAGCCACAGATGTTCAAAACCTCCATGCGAGTAGAGTCTAAAAGCTGCATAGAGTATTCAGATTATGAAAGGCAAAAATATTAAAGAAGAACAGGACTTGATCTAATCTAAAAGTGGTTTCAAGCATAATTTGTTTTTTATTGCTCCTCTCTGTGATGATGTGTGCATGTACTTTAAATATCTACTCACACTACTCTTGTGTTAGAGATGTGTATTATAGAGAAAACAAAGTAGAAAACACATTCTCATAAAAATGTATTTTCTGCAGCACTTCACTCACAAAGCAAGAAAAAGAGGGTAGAAGGATTTAATGCAAACTCGTTGCCTACAAATTAATGTAACATTTTCCTACATTAATGCCCAGATCTCAAGAAGCTGGGGGAAGAAAGAGGGAGGGCTCAGATCCCAAGATAATAGGATTTAGAAATCATTTCAACCTAACTTTAAATGTTGGGTTAAAAATAATTTATGGGAAAAATAAGTATCAAAACTACTTAAGTCTTATATTTATAATTTTAAAGTCATAAACAAAATCACTCACATCACCAAAATACAACTTTTCAAATCATGCGTATGTAAGCTGGCTCTAGTTTGCTGGCGTATTATTATATCGTATGCAAAATATTTAGGGCCTACGTTTTCAAACCTGTAAGACAGGAATAAACAAAAACAATAAATAAAAACATCTGCAAAAAGGTTTGACCACAGGGAAAATAAAGATATTGCTGAAGATGTGGCAAGCTGCATATTAAGATTTAACAGGGCAAGATCAGCAGCATTCCTCTCTGCTACTGCATCAGAGATTTTAAGATATATGAGAGTTGTCGGGGATAAAAAAGGGCCCCAGCCAAGCATGGATGCAGTGAATCTGGTCCTATGGATACACATCTTTGTGGTCTCAAAGCTCTTGTTTTCCTGAGAATTTAGGCATAAAACAGCTTTTAAGCTTTGCCAGCAGTGTTTCCACAGCAAACTCAGCAGCTCTGAGGAGCTTTCTGCCTAGGCCCATGTCTACTGCAGGCCATAAAGCCCCACGCCTTTTGGGCCCCCAGCTCCTACTCTGCCCTCAAGCCACCTACAAACATACAGCCAACACAGAGAAAACACTTGTTATCCACAGCCAAAAAAGATACTGAACTAAATCCTAATCCACCAACAGCTGTCCCTCTCCTTTTATCATCTGTTCAAATCCATCACTGAACTGGAATTATTTCATTTCCGAGTTGCAGCAGCCTCCAAACAGCATAGCTGCAGTCCTGACTGAGCGCTCCCAACACAGCAGTTCAAACAACTCCTGGTCTATGTCTGGCAGAAGCAGAGAGAAGATGAGATCATACTCGAGATACAATGTACCAAGAAAGCTGACAGGCCCTCTCTGTGGGCTGTGATTCAGAATGGTTGCAAGCGATAGTCAACCAGAGCTTTGCTAACTCTTAGTTTACTGAAAGGTAAAACCTGTGAGCAAGTTATTTAATACAAAAAGATGATTTCTCATGCATAGAACACCAAATTCACCTTACAGGATCCAGTAGCTATGTTACTAGTATTGCTATAATAGCCCCAAAATACATTCATTTTCTACTTCGAGTAACATTTCAGAAAAGCAAGCTAGAACAGACTATTACTTTTTCCAGATTCCAAATCAGAAGACTCAAATCCTGTCACAACAAAACCAAAAAAAACCTATCATTAACCTTCAAAAATGTCAATAATCTATACAGTTTCTGCTTAAGGCACTTTCAACATAAATAAGTGTAAATGTTCATCTACCGTGAACATTCACACACACAGTTTTGAGGAGTAGTTTAGTGTCAGAACATTCACCACAGAAGCGCCCATAGAAAGGGCCTGTAGAGATAAAATGGGACCAGCTAGACACAAGCTGGCTCAGTAATAATATAATGCAAAAAGTGTCTTCCTCCCCTACACAAACAAAATTGCATTACATTTAAAAGTATAAAGATAACATTTCAAAGATACCTTTAAAGCATTATTTCGAACAACCTATTTTATCTTCAACATTTCTGATTTTACCCTTTGGTTTCTTCTGATTCTTAAATATAACAACTGGAACTCAGTTTTATTTTTCCTTCAGGTTTCCCCACAGATGTTTATATGAGTGAACTATTGAAATACACAAATATCACAGATACATTTTAGCAATCTTAAGAGGATATAAGGATATGATATCTTACTATAGCAATGTGATTACCTGTTAAAAAGAGGGAGAACACATTGTTTAAACTACTTATTTTCAAGCCCTTGAATATATTTTATATTGTACATAGTTAATTCAGAAATGTAAATAGACCACTGTGAACAAAAGAAGAAAAGAATTCAGTGTACCTTTAGGCAAAGTGAGGTTCCATGCTTTCTTGAGAACTGCAGATTTCTCCATATAAGCACTATATTATTTGTAGGAAAGATTATAACATTAAATCCAAACAGTCCAGGGATATCATTACACTCCTTCGTGAAGCAAAAGTATTTTAAAGCTGTAAAACTGAGGAACAGAGTATTTACTCCTGCAATGGGCAGTGCCTGACTCAGTCACTTACTATTATCATTCAAATAATATTACATAGCAACAGAAGGCCCTGTCAGATCCTCCACTAATTTTGACCTGTGGTTAACTCCCAGAACTGCCGTGAATTATTAGCAGAAGCTGGCCAGGCACTAGCTGCCCTACTAAGCAGTGATCTGTGCCCTTTGGTGATGTTTTAGGATCAATTCTCTATCAGCTGCCTCCACAGAGGACCTGCCCGTGGTAGAGGCACCAGCCACATGCCAGGGATTAAGAGGGGACAATTTGCAGAAGATGGAATTTGTTTTTTCTGTTTTTCAGTTTGGGGGCAGGGGTTTCTTCACACTACTGGCATCTGGTACAGACGGGTGGAGGGGGGAGAAGCTCTTTACAGGCTGAGGACGGCTTACTGCTTAGCTGCCCATCAGGAGAGCTCAATAGGGACAAAAAGCAGGACACAACTGCAGTTCTGCAGGGAGCAGACACTGTTCTCTGTTAGTGGATACTGACAGTTAAGACACTGTTCACTATTAGTGAGCAAAGTGCTCACAAAAATATGCATGTTCCAAAGTTTTCATATTAATTACCTTGCTGGATACCTGAATTTACACTGCTAATTCATTAGCAAAGCATCAGGTCTTATTAAAGGGAAGTTGCAAGGGCCTAGGACATTTTTTATTTTATTTTATTTTATTTTTTGCAGACCTTCCAAATCACATATAAAAGCATTTAATGCTATTCTTCATATCAGCCTTACATTTAGCAAATGAACAAACCTGAATTTTATCTGTTCACTCCAAACAGCAACGTATGCAACTCAGCCAGTAAGAGAGCCTGAGTTATAGCGTGTATATGTAACGCCCATCTTTTCCGCAAAGTTCTATTTCCTTAATTCTAAGATTCTACACAAAGAAAAGGTTTTAGTGTGTTTTAAAGATACAAGTACGAAAATCTCACAATAATAGAAAAAAATATTTAACACTATAGAAAACAATAAGTTTCCATCCAGAAGAACCATTACAGCCAAGCAGGCACCGAGCTGTGAGTCAGGGCTCAGGAAGCCCCTTCATGAGCAGCAGCAACAGTGTTGGGCATGTGCAAGTGCCACCCCATGCAGGAGGACCACCACCCAATACACACAGTCTATCTGCTTGCTTCTGGGATAAAACAGGCTAAGGTCTAAGGA
Organism: Tinamus guttatus; assembly: GCF_000705375.1. The sequence continues at coordinate 15,065 of NW_010584081.1, read as the reverse complement.
TGTCCTCTGCCACCCAAGCTCTTCACCATGGATACTTGTACCACCACACTATCCTGCAGCTTTATCCCAGGATTTTATTTCCCCTTAAGTTGCTGACTTGCTGCGACTGGCCCAAGGTTATGTTTAAACTGTGCGCACTTCCATCCTGCGCCTACCATCCTGTTTAGTTTATAATCTCTTGAGGGCAGGGACCGCCTCTGACTATTTGTTTGAACAGCGTCCAGCACAATGGAGCTTTGATGCAGCTGTGGGCGCCGCTCGCAGTAGTGCTGCGTTCCAGATCTCACCTATAGAATTATAAATAGGTTAAGTTGTAGTTCCTGAAAACATGGTATCAACAACACTGAAACAGAACGTGAACTTGGTTACAGGGGACCAACAGTTGTCCATATTCTTCTTTCTGGGATTATGGCATATACACTCTCTTTAGAAACATGCTTTAAAGATACACAAGGTTTCTTTCCCAATAGTGTGTCTCATTTTTGTTAAGCATGGGGACACTAAACTAGCACGTTTATGTGTACATATCCTGACTAATTTTTAAAAAAATCCATGGCAGAGATATTCATTGATGAAGTGGCAGTCATGTGACTGCTCAGGCCACAATTTCGCATCATGCTCCAAGTCCAATTCCTCCCTGAATCAATTACTTGTGTTTTGCAAACATCATAAGAACCATGCATTTAAGTAACATCTAAGGTAGCTACGTGGAGTTTGCTTCAGAAATCCCCATAGCATTGTCTGTTTTTTCCCCCACTGTCGTGCATGGCTCACTAAATGCATGCCATCTCAGCCAAGGGACTTTCACTGGGGGCTAGGTCTTATATTGCATGCATATTTGCTATACTTGACAGTTAAAGGTAAAGATGGTGAAAGTTATCTTGAAAAGTATCTGAAAGAAACAAAAAACTTGCTTAATTTCATGAAACTATTTAGAGGCAATAAGGTTATTTTGTTCACATGTAACTAAAGTTATTGCAGCCATATCCCTATAACCTTCACTTCCTTTATTATAGTCACTTTAGTTTTGCTTAATTCTGTGCATTACAGTATAAAACGTGCAAGTAATCACATTCACTACAGGACACACTACATGGGGTGGAGCATTTGAATATACGCACATATACATTCTTATAAAAAACAAATTTCATAATCATAAAGCTGCTAATACTAAAGAAATTGTTTTACTTCATTATTAACCATAAAATCAATGGCTAAACTAGTTGTTTTAGAAGCTAAAAATATAGCCAAAATCTACATAAAATAAGTATTTAACAACAGAATGTAAATGCATTGCCAAACTTCATTCCTATTTTCTTATTACAGGCTCAAAACCAGTTCTTTTGCTAACTTCTTTTTGCTAACAAAAAAAGACATATCACAGGAGTTTCACAAATGCATTTTATATCCCCAGAAGACATAATCACTAGAAAGAGTCAGCTGTCTGAGCAACATTTACTATTTTAAAATTATTTACTCACATAAATCTGTCCGAAAAGCTAGGGCTCCAGTAAGGAAAAAGCACAGGCTTAAATAATTCTGCTAACAGCAAGTATGTACTCAGTGTAACCCCAGCTATTTACCCACCAGCGCTGGCTTTCTTACATCACACAGTGAAGTGATGTTTCCATTGGAAAAGCAAGCAATGGGGAAAGGTCCTGGCGTGAATCAACACGTACATGGCAGCGAGTGTTGACCTTGCAGCGTTTAGTGGAGGGATGCAGAGCACTAGCCTGGTGGCTTCTACCGCCCTATTTCCATCAGCTGCTCTATTGTTTTAAGCCTCACTTGAGCCGGAGTAGCACGGCACAATCCCAGGAAACTGAGGAGGGAGTCGCTGCGATAGCTCCATCTGATTAAGCCTGCAGATCCCGAGCAGCGTTTCCCACTGCTTCAGCTCCCTGCTGTTGGACTACACAAGTAAGCTCTAGCACACTACCACTTCGCTTACTACAGAAATAGCTCCAAAAGATTAAGGAAAGCAGCATAGCAAAACAAACAAAAACCGCACCGAGTAAAGCCTGACAAATGTACCAAGTACTGGATGTTAACACTGCCCTGCTTTTTATTGGGGTGACTGTTCCTATTTAGAGGACATGGAGGGGAGACACAAAAGAGTGAGCAAGAAGGGCATTTCTTTATTCTGCTGTCAACTTGTATTTTTGTGCACTCGTACATATTCTACGCATTGTACAAACTATATGAAAATGTAAGTCATTGTTTGCCTTGATTAGGCACAAAAAGTCATAGCGCAGCATCAGCATATTTTATTATAGAAGTACAGGGAATATAGGGGTCAGAAAGATCTCTTTTCAGAAAGAGACGAATCCCAAATGCTCTGAGCACATGCAGCAGCACGAAGCTATGTTAACCCTAGCAAGAGAAGAGCTGCAAGGTTAACTGTTTTTCATCCCACACAGCACAGAATCTCTAGTGTTAGCTGCTAATGCACCCTTTCCCCTGAGAAATGAAAAAGTCAAAATTACTCACAGACTTCCGAAGATGCAATAGCAAACTACCTAAGACAGGAAATTCCAGTGTAATATTATAAAGCAAGGAGGAATAAACATGCATAAAGTCAGGAACTGACAGGCCTCTGGATTACTGCAACTGCAGGAATCATGCTTACGCATGCTGTGCTATCTTTTATGAAACTGAGCCCAGGAAGCAGGCGATCAGTTAGCTCCTCCTAACAAGTCCAGCTGGCTACGAAGAGCTGGAAGGGCTGCACAGAGCAACCAAGAGGAGCTATCCCACGTATTAATCTGCTTATCTCGGATTGCTTTGGGTAGAGGGAGGGAAACCCGAAACAAGGCAGAGGAAGGGGAGGGGAAAACCATAGCTTCGCTGTCCAAACAGCAGAATAATTTCAGCAAGACGTAGCTCCCATTGCACTCGGACAGCTAGGACTATATTTGCGCAGGCACAACAGCAGCTGAAATGTGTCTGAAGAGAACCATCCTCCAAATAAGTTTATTTTCTCATGGACAGAAAGCTACGCCAACGCAATTTGCATTTCACATGCAATTGCTTCAGTGTTCTCCTGCTCTTAATTTAAATATAATGCTACTGATTAATATGAAATATGGTTCTATAAATCTGATTAGACTAGATTAGGTTTTTATGCAGACCACAGGTGGCCATCCTGCACCTTAATCAACAGCCCTTACTGCAAAACCATTTGCACAGACCTAGGCTTTTTTTTAAAAAAAAACAAACAAACAAAAAAAAAAAAAAACAAGTTTAATTTAAGAGACCGTCAATATTCCATGGAGATTGGAGGAGGAACAAGAATCAATGTCTTAAATGAATAAGCAAAAAAGAAACACTTAATCCAGCACAGACTATGATTTACACACTACACCATATAATGCCAAGGATGTCTTTCCTGGAAAATTCCACATTTTTAAAAAGTGGTTTTGATCTAATTTGCAAAAGATATCATTCTAGAAAAATATTTATGTCAAAAATATTTATGCCAAATGCTTCAGATTAACAAAAAACAGTTTAATTCAAGCTGATTTTTATAAAGTATAGTTTCATGCAATGAAAAATGCTTAGGGATTTCACAAGATCACAGTCAGGGCTGACCCGAGAGAACGACCATCCTTACCCGTGCCAAGTGCTCGTGCTTCATGCTCATACATTTTTACTACTCAAAAAAGAGCTGAGACCGTCTTTACTAAAGACTAATAAAAACAGTTACCCTATTTTGAAAGGAGCTGTTAGCCTCTTCATTTGAAAATCATGGTAAATACTGCATGAAATAAACAACAGGTACTTTAGCATTAATTGTATAATGGTGGAAACAGCTCAAGTGTTTTCTTCTTTTACACCCCTTTCATAAAATTATTTCTTCACATTTTTCTTCTCCTTTTTCTCGTTCCTCTTCTACTCCACATTTTAATTATTTCAGAGATCTTGGCAAAATACGTCATTAAACTCCCTCCAGTGTTTACAATCAGGACACTCACATTCACCAGCTACCACAGATAATTTTTAGCTTCAGATATTTACCCAGAAGACTGTTAGCAGCTGCAGATGACCATCTGGACCACCTTTTCCTGCTGGGCATCATTACTAGAATTAGAGGAACGGAAGCCTTTAATCTCATGAATCAGGTCTTTTTACATACCTAAGCAGTCTCCTACCCAGGTCTCCGCTCCATCACTACATGCAATTAATTGTGAGCTATTTCTACATTACATCCCTTTAAATGTCTCTTGAAGAAAAAGTCAATGCAAAAGCAGCACACTGAAAATTAACTGTCTGTGTGTGAATATATATATAAATATATCAGATGTTCACAGTGATATTCAGGTATCTAGTTCCAGTTAAGTAGATAAGAACATTTTCATGTCTTTTATTATTTAGAAAACTGAAGTGATAGATAAGAAAAGACCCTACAATCCTATGAGGAATCTGAGTGGTAACGAGCCTTTAAACTATCAGCACTTGTGCTGTAAGTATTGGAGGAAATTTAATACCTTGAAAAAAATAAGTACATCTCTAGCTCACATTTCCGACTTCAAATGAACTAAGAAATATCACTATCCTACAAAGCTGTCACGGTATCTTTAAGATTATGGCAAAGATGGATGAAAAACCTCAGCCTGCCAGACGTACCCATTTTTAGTGACAGGTTTGCAAGTACACCACATACAATTTCAGGTTTTTCTTTACATGCTTTGTTTTAGGACTAAAACATGTAACGCACTGTTTTGGATTAAACTAGTCCTTAGAAATTAATTATCCTTTCCATGAACTAGGAACTAAACAGGGTTTTACCTTTCAACAACAAAAATAAAGCAATAGCAGTTCCGGATTTTAATGCCCCCTTTAAGACTTATTTAAAGAAGAGACAGTGCAAATAAAAATGTAATCCTAAAATACAGTCAAGTAATACTACACATTTTAGTGTATTCTATAATATCTGCGGGATGGGTACAATATCCTCATCTATTTACACCCAACAGCAACATTGACATAAGCCCAAATTCTATTTGACAGATACTAAAATGAACTCAATGGCTTCAGAGAATTTGAACTTGAGATTGTCATCTTTTCGAATCAAACCCCCAAAAGAAAGAAAGAAATACACACTGGATGTTTCAATTGCAGCTTCCTTTTGCCCTAGCCTGAAGGAAACAAAGCAAATACCAGCTGGTTTCTCTCGGCTATGATTGAGGAAGAACTACATCCAGAGAACATTCACTAACCCAAGAGCCAAAAGAACGTATCCATACATGCCAAGGTATGTTTTTCTGTCTAACGCAGAATGGCCCTGCCTTCCTCCCAGAAGCAGTCTTCATCATCCACCACACCTCTCAGGACACCTTCTGAGAGCAGCAGCCTTTGGTTTCTTGCCATTGTGACCAATGCTGATGCACAGCCTGCACCAAAGATGAGATATAGCCAAAATACATTCAGTGTTTTGAAGAAAAATAAACCACTTAGTACTATACTGAATTAGTACCAGCCATTGCTGCCTAATTCTGAACTACATGATCATTTTTTCTGCATTTAACTTTATAAGCAAATAATTTATTGAAGCTAAATCAGCAGTTACTTGACTAAGTAACTGGAATGTATGAAGCAGTAAAGCAAGTCCTTTAGTATTTAAGGCATCATATTCTTAATATTTTTTTTCTTAAGCTGTCTTAATTTACTCATGTTCATAACAAGAGCTTTTTGCATTTAATTAATTTTGTCTGTGCTAAGCTGCCTTTCAGAACTCTAATTTATTGTGGGTTTTTTGGCCCGGTGACAGCTATAAACTTACTAGAAAACTCAACAGTAATGACAGTGATGATTTCTCTCTCTGATTTTTTTAAAATGGTTAACCTACAATTTTACACACAAATCATTTCTGTTTTGGTATTTTAAATACTCTTGATAGTTGCTTAAACACTATGGCATACAGTTTAAAAGGAAAATATATCAAACAGGAACTTCGACACTTGTCTGCCTGGAGGTTAGTCTTTTTGGCAGGCTGAGGGGGAATCTCATTTTCATACTTGGAAGTGTCAAGGCCCAACAAGCCTCAAGTCTTCAACCGACTGGAAGAGGCCAACAGCCCAGGCGAGAACGACACAGCTGGGCAGCTGCTGAGTAGGACGGTGCTGATTAGGAGCCTCCTCCTCCCCCATCCCAACTAATGTAGAGCCTGTGGACAAAGGACCTGTGGGAGCCCAAAGAATAGAAATTATTATATTGTATTCTAGGATATTCTATATTTCTCAACCCAGGCTCAACCCAGCACCTATGCGTTTCATCCCTTTGGTTTCATGTTCCTTTACTGCTCCAATTCCAAGAGTGTCTTATGGATGGCCAGACATACCCCAGTGGAAGCATCTACAATATTTACAATATAATTATACAAAAAAAAATGTGTTTTAGCTATACCAGGGTATTTACAATCTATGCAGTTCATATGGAGAAGTAAGCTATTAGTTTCTCTATATGAACTAGCTATACAAACAGTAACTATCAAATCACCTCTTGAAATGCACACAAAACATATGTAGGGATGAAAAATAATCTAGACAATAAAAAAAAAAAAAAAAAGAGGATTTGGGCAGTGGAAATAGAGATGGGTTAAAAAAAGAAAATCTGACTATTTACTCCTTTGAATAACCAGCAGGTTAGTAAAATCTACTAACATCCAGTACATTACACGAAGAATCAGCTTTCTTTGACAATGTGAGGAAACAAGTATTGCAAGTTAAACAGCTTGAAGTGTAAACATACAATAGTTAAGTAAACAAGAGTTGCTCATGTCTCCAGATGCTGAGTTTATTTTATATAGCAGCAATGCCAACAAACATCACATTGTAAAAGATAATTATACTCTATACGATGGTTTTGTGAAGGAAATCTTTTGAACAGTGCACAAAGACACATGGAAAATATGCGAGGAATGGAACATATGATCCATGAATACACTTTCTACGTCAGGAGCAGAAGGACCTTGCCCAACATGTAACTATATAATGATTTAGCAAAACAGTAAGAATTTGAAACTCCTGCTTACAGTAAACAAGAGCAAACTCTGGTTAAAGTTACACTGTAACTACAAAAACACATAGAAAAAGGATACTCGTAGATTTAAGAAAAAAGAACTTACATACCCATGTTCATTTAGGGAACCACTGGTTCAGGAGCACATGAACAAGCTAAGTCGGTGCTAAACTTGCTCCTAGATGAACAATTAACCACCGGCTTCAGCACAGAGGCAGCATAAACATATTTTCCTAGTTAATCAGCCCTGCATGGAGGGAAAGCTACGCTGCACAGACCAGCTATTTCACTTGCAGATCTTAGCATGTAAGCTGGCTACAGATGGAGATCCTCCAATACATCCTCTAACAACATTTGATATTTAGTAAATATTCTTATTTCAGTGAGTACAATAACTACTTGCTAACTTTTTAGAACAATTGTATCAAATCAGACCCAAAATCCATTCAGCTGAAGGTCCTGACTCTGAAAGTAAGCAGTATATAACAAATGCTTAAGAAGGCTTGCCGCGCACAAAAAAAAAAAAAAAAAAAAAAAAAAAAAAAAAAAAAAAACCTCACAGAAGGGAGGCACAATTATTAGCTTCCTTTTTCTTCCTGTAAAGCCTAGAGAGTTTGAGTGAGATCTAAGACCCACTGCGTATTCAAAGAAAAACGAACATCCTGTAAATGCATTTATATATATATATATATAAATAAAAGACAACAGTATTATTAAGCAGCTTGCCCATAACCATAAACTCAGGAACAGAATCCAGCTCCTCCAAGTCTCACTCCAGGACTTAAACCATGAAATACCTATCTGGGTCACTATTACTGCAATGAGTTTCAACTTATAAACTCCCCGTAAAGCAAAACTACTACTGCACAACTGAGCATCCTGTATGCTGGAAGTCTACTTATATCATTGAAGTTGCATCACCTACATCCCAAAGGAAGCACGATGGAGGATTGTTCATCCCACAGGCTTCCTAGCAAGCAGATGCACATTCAGACAAATAGGTGGTTGAAGCTGAAGGAACTGAGTTCACACTGGCTAGTCCATGAGAGGAGGAGGGTAATGGAATTAGCCCAGAAACAGAACAAGATCCTGGGGCATCTTTAAGAGTCTTGGTAACTACAGAGATGTAGAGGAACTAGATAGGCTGATTTATATATACTATATAGATTTTCATTAACACATAGGGCACTTACCAAGGAAAGAACACCACAGGAGACAAATGAATGGGAAAAAAAAAAAGTGCTTTCACTTGCAGATAGTCTTTCAGAAAGACTATAAATCGAGAGAAACAGAGGGAAGAAAGATCCCATGATTTAGAGAAACAATTTTCACAAGAGGCTCCTTTTCCTCTGTAGGAGTTACTGACTTCTCATCAGGAGTGATGAAGAAATAGTCTCAGAGGGCCCACAATAGCATGTCTTTAAAATAATGAGATACCTCATGATTTGACACATTCCAGAGAGCCAAAAGATGAGCCAGCTGAAGTTCAGTAGCCAGCACAGCCAATATGTTTGGACCCCATGGATTAATCACCCAGCTAGGCCTTCAAAGACTGCATGACAACTGTTTAGTCAACCTTCAGTCAACCCACAGAAAAAAAATGCTTGTAAAAAGTTATTTCAATACATCAAGAACAAAAACACTAGAAAGTTTAAATAAATAAAAGAAAAGAAAACAAGAAAATCAGATCTGTAGTTGACCTGATGCATTCAGTCCCAGCAGCGAGAAAGTTTAGAGCCCTTTGAGAATGGACAGTGCAGTATTTTTCAGAGGATTTATCAGGGACGCTTTTCTGAAGGTGGAAAGGTGACAGGCATGTAGCTTCCTAGGGTTATATTTAGAAAAATGGAATGTTCTATCTGCCATTAAACTTTCAGCAACGGCTAGGAGGGAGTCACCAGGCCACATGACAGACTTTAAACTCTGAGGTGCAGTTACCATTTGAGAATCATTTCAACACATGAAGGCCAAGCCCAGAAGGCCACCAGCTTGCTGGTGTGGATGGCACTGAGCACTGCCTCGCAAGGCCCTCCATGATCCCTGTCCCCACCCTAACCCAGAAACCTCAGGGCTTTTGTTTCCATTGCTCCCACCTGAGAAGAGTTCAAATATTCAAGCTATCAACAGGATCTTTGTCTCCAACAAATAAAAACTGGTACAAAACGTGAGGAGGATTAAACTAGCACTTCTCCTGTCCAGTGCAATCCCCAGAAGTGCTGCGGGTAAAAAGAACTACGCAGAACAATAGTAAAGGCCGAAAAACACAGGCACTTGGGGAGACTCCCACCTAGGAAAGGGAAAAGGGAAGCACAGAGCTGTCTGGAAGAAGTTAATGGTATGACATCAGCGAGGAGAAGGAAGCAGAGCTTTACCTTTTTGGAGGACCCCCTCTGGGTCAAAAGAAGCGATGGATCTGGAGTCCTGCCTCACTCCTCCCTCTGGCAGCCCCAGGTGCTCGCGGGGAAGCAGCAGCTGCCACTCTGGCAGGCAGCACCACAAGACCTGATGAACGAACGTTTGCGCAGCTATTTTAGTACGTTGCTTTTTTCTAGCTTCTCCAGAAAAAATCTTGGCAATTTAATATTCCAGGTAGCTCAGCTAGATCTGGATAGCTGGGTAGACAAAAAGTCCCAAACAAAACAGTTCTTTTCAAAGAGCTGGAATTCTTTTCAAACAACTGTTGTGAACAGAGGCACAAGTGAGTTAAGAGGAAGAGCTGTCTTTCTAGTGGGAAATATTAAGCAACCAAGCTATAAGCAGAGCTGGTCACATTTCTGGTTGCAAAATGCCAACTGAAACAGTCTTAAGAACATGAAACGGACTATAAGAACCATCAGTCATCTCTAGACCACAATTAAATGGTCTAAGCCTGCGAGAGCGGAAGCTACGCAGAGTGCTCCCTATGCTTCCCTCACAGTAAAGCAATAGCCTGGAAGTTGAGCCATGGCTAAAGTCTCATTTCTGCCCCGGGCATCCATCTCTAAAGTCAGTCTTTCCGCCTTCTAGATGCAAGCCATCCACAGTCCTGTTGGAGGTTTTCCACTTTGTATTAAATATAAATGGTTTGGAGACAACTCTTGAACATCCTGGGTCCTCATACCTCTATTTCATGCAGACGCCCTTTCTTTATGACTAAAAGAAGTTATAATACATTTATAAATATCACTGAGTTGCACTGCAGCGTCACCAGCAATATGCAACCACACCATAAGAACAGTCACACAAATCAAGCCAAAGGTTCAGGCAGTCTGAGAACCTGTCGCACAATGACAGGCTCGGATGGCAAAGAGTGGATGTATAGAAAATGCTTCTCCAAACACACTTGCAAACTTCAGCGAGTTGTGCATCTGCAATGCACAGAGACAAAATTGGCATCTTGGTTTATAGCAGCTCCCGGTTCATTTTCTTCAATTAATTTGTGCAGACACACTTTTTAAACCCACAGCATTCATCCTTCACCATTCATAGCAACCCGCAAGAAAGAAATTCAGAGCTTAACTACTAGAGCCTATGAAAACTACCTCCTTTAGTTCTGAACATGCTATCCCCTAAGTTCATTTGATGCTTCCTAGTTTTTGCACTTGAAGATGAAACAAGTTATTGTTCCCCCTTTTTTTTTTTTTTTTTTTTTTTTAAATCATGGACTTTTCCCCCCCCGCCACTACCAGTCATCTCTTCTCCTAGTTAGAGAATCCTAGTCATTCATGTCAAAGTCCTTCCAGTGCCCAGTATACAGCTATAGCATCAGCTTATGCACTGGCATAACAGGATTCTCTTGATAAGATACATATACAGTTCCTAGCACTATTTGCCTTCTCTTCCTCTGCATCCGAGAGGGTTACAGCCTCCAGCTTCTCCTGCAGTAATGATACAATGGAAGAGTATTGATGCTGCATAGTGCAACTGAGAACTTTTAATGTATACTAGAAAAACAGAAGTGGGAGTCATGTAAAATGATTTTTTTTTTAAATTAAGCCTTAAAAGCTACATCATGCCTGTATTGTAGGTAAGCATGAGCTTTCAGTAGTTATTTTTAGTAGTTATTTCTTATTAGCATCAATTGCTTTGGCAGGCAAAGAAAAAGCTCTTCCCTGTGCTCTGTTTTCCACCATCCCATACTGTCTACAGCTTTAGAGACGTCATACTTGCTGAACTCCTCCAAAAGTGCACGCTCCGAGATTTATTTACTTTATTATATGAGTAAAATTTGTTCATCCCATTTGAGACCCAGAATAATGACTAGTTTTGTTTTATTGTCGCATACAATGAGAACCTGACCTTTGCATTTAAGCACATGTTGAGTGGGAGAGATTATTCTTCAGGGCATCTGTGCAATCAGGCCCTTAATGAAATCTGAAGCTTAAGTAGTAAGGGAGACCGTTGTCTAGGGCTGGCGCAAAACATTTAAGCCCATTTCACATCTAAATGTATGATAAGCCACTTGGCAGCAGATACCAAAAAAGCACAAACCAGCTTGACCTTTATAGGGTGGAATGAATGAAAGAATTAGTAGTTCAAACTATTTTGCTGGAATTTTAAGAATAAACAAGTTGGTACACATGATCAAAACTCTTTCAGTTTCACACGACTAACACTAGGCTTCCACTAGGTAATCAAGAAAGTACCCTCAATCCAAGCACATATTTGGTTTTTAAAAGCTGGTTTCTAAGAGTCGGCTGTTACTTAAATATGACTTCATTCTTTAAGAATGTATACCCAGCTGACCTGTTAAAGTTAGCATTTTTCCATTTCAAGTTGTATCTCTGATGTAAATGTATTTAAACAGTTTTAAAATGTATCTAAACATTCTCAAGAACAATGTGACATGTTTGGAATGGTTACCATTTCCTTAGAAGTATCCTTTGTCTCAAGATTTTATAGTATGAAGCTAAATTTCTACAAAATTGTTGCTCATTATGCTACACTATTTTCGTGAAGCCAAGAAAACATTAAAAGATAAAGGTTACATTCCAATTAATGATATGCCATGCTTATGTGCACTATCACTACAGCTGGAGAAGACAAATATGTTAATATCCTATCAGAACATTAAAAACAGTTCTTGATTTTAAAATCATTTCATAGTGGGAAATTTCTCAAATACATATATAAATAATTGGGGAATATGGAGATAATATATATTTTATCAGCAAACTGGAATGACCCAGACCCCACACTGAAAATACGTTTCAGAATCAAACCCAACCCCCAAGATATAAAAAGTGGCTGCAGAATCCTGATGCCATGAATCACATGCAGATATTTAGGTGAGGCAACGAGGAGAAACAAGTGACTAAAAGCAGACCCTGTCTAAAACTGAAAACAAGCCCAAGTTTTAAAGTGGTCTTTCAGGTGACCTAAAGTTCCTGGAGAACTGCCTGAAGCAGCATAATGCACCATGAAGTTTAAGTGCATAAACTGAACAGCAGCCATATGGTCTCATTGCCAAGGGCCTGATCCCTATCTTAATCCTAACAATCACTTTTCCTCACCTTGCTACATTCACATGGATGCTGAATGTAACTATAGCAGTTCCTGTGATCTTAATAAGAACAGGAGTGTTCTTAATATTCTGGGAATGTTAATTGCGGCATATGTCTGGTACTATATCAATTTCAGTAAGTGCTGCAATGCTCAACCATCTTTCTGTGGTCTGGTTTGTATCTTAGCAAGAGAAAAAGAGATCATTACTCTACGTTCCTTAAAAAGATGGATATAGCAGAGAATGCCACTCAGCTGCCCTTAGGCAGTGCCTCAAGCACCTCAGCTACAACACCCACAATATCTGTATTATTAGATAGAAAGGATTAGTCTTAACTTGTCTATTCAAAGTGAACATTTAAAAAATAAAAACAAAATTTAAACTCCTTTTAATCTGGTATCTGAAGCCATGAAAATTGCTGACATTTGGAACACACATCCAGAAGGCCAGACAGCCCATCCTTCCTGTCTTCAGGCATTCACATTTTTGCTCTAAAAGTCAAGCAGTTCCCATCGCTTCAGAGAAATACCTCGGAGCTCTGTAGCTTGCTTCAGCTTCCTCTCCAAGAAGCTGCACATATTAGTACAAGAAAATAATGCTTCTGAACGGGAATGTTTCTAACTTCTACACATCAGTACTGCTGTAAAAGCAACCAGACACTCCTTTAGGTTGTATAGGCCCATCAAGCTGCATATTCCATAGAAAAATCACCTTTCACAAAAAAGCTAATTATCTCAGCCTAAGTAGAGGGAGGTAGCAGGGTGACTTGGGAGAAAGCATATTAGAAAAGGTAAAGTGTGGCTTCAGCAGAACATCTGTGCTTTAAATGTACATACAGATCCTGTTGGTGAGTAATAACTGCCAGGCATGATGAAATATGGGGTTGCATTTCATCCTATGATCCTTTTTATACATGATTTTTTTTATCCTCTTGTAGCTCTTCAGTCACTTCAGTTATGGCACTAGGAAAGAGTTTCTAGATCCTGAAGATGAGAGGATAAAGGGAATGAGAGGGAAGTGGAATGGAAAAATATAAGAAAGGTAAGGTTATAGAAGTCTATTACCATACAGGAAATCTGCATGATTTTTTTTTTAATTTTTAAATGGGTTCAAATGTACTATAGGTTTGTTTGAATAGGCAAAGTGTGACTAACAAATAGTCCTGAGGAACCAGTTACCACCTCCCGAGTTAATAAAAACAGAATTGCTTATTTAAAAAGATACTATTACCAAGTTTAAAATATCCCCAAAAGAAATTTAAATCACTGTTATATATTTTTAAGATGATCCAGAGCATCAAACTCTGATAAGTATTACTGCAAAACTGCAAGACAGATTTTTGCTGGTAGTTTAAAATCTCACAAATTATTTGATGGATTTCATATTACAGGTCAAAACCATTCACATTTCACTAGGGTTGCACTGCCCATACTAAAGACATGGAAAGGAGCCCGAAGGGCTTCCTGGCATAACCGTGTTAGGGGGAAAGGGAGTAAATCTCATACAAATTGAGAGCAGTGCATTACCGTGCCCACTGCGTCCCAGCGGCTCAGCCAAAGACAGCATGCAGTCACATCTGCATATGCTAAAAGCTAACGTTGTGTCAGCTTAATGAAATAATTGGCTCAAAGCATGTAAGCTGTCAAGTGTCCGAAATAATGTCACATTGCTTGGAGAAAAGAACAAAGAAGCCAAACTGTCACACCATGGTGTTTTCCCCTCCCTTCATGTCTAGCCACGGACTATCCAAGGGAATACGGTGCAAAAGGCGAGTGAAAAACGACTGCCAACGAGTTCAGAGGTACTGAAAAACACACATGTTAAAAGTGATTAAGAGAAATAACAATAAGAATTCTGTTTGGAAAACGGAAGAAAAAGCTCTGAAAACATATTTAATCTCAGAAGCTAAGAACCTGTGTGGGAAATTAGAAGGCTGCATTCAAATGGACATTTTTTAATTTACTATTTTCTGTCTTATTTATCTATAGATTCATAAATATCAATAAAGCTATCATATGTCCACAGTAAGAATTTTGTATGGCTTTCCATTTTCCATGTTAAACAAAATGGCCTTTCAAGTCCATTTATTATCCAGTTCAGGCAAGGAGGAAATTGCCTTTACAGGTATAACATCATGTAAAGAAACAGAAACTCTTTGAAAATATTTCTCACTGGCTCTACCTAGTCCCTTGCAAAAGGGGGCAAGGGCAGCAGTGTTTAAAACAGCCATGCTTCTGGTATTTACATGAGATGAATACTGTAACCTTTTAGCGTGTCACAATGGAACAGCACTAAAAAAGTTCAAGTCACTTGACAATGAAAGTTTAGTCTGTATTTTAGCCAAATGACCTTTGAAATGCTTGGTTCTACCAAGAGCCTATTAACAAGTATGGATCTGGCACTAGACATGTCCTTGCATAATTTCTGTTTTCATAACATATAGATGGAGCTCAAGGAGCTATTAAAGACAAGAAGTTTCAACAAAGTAGCTTTTGTCCCTGGTGATCCATAGCCCTGCATTTTCCCTGGACACTACCTCACCGCCAGCAAACACCAGCACAAA
>NW_010584080.1:281441-301936 GCF_000705375.1 Tinamus guttatus | reverse complement strand
CTTGCTGGAAAAGGACCTTTCCAAACTCATCCATTAGGTGGTGCTCCAAGAGTAACAACAGAGAAGGCTTTGCTGTTCTTCAGGAATACATTTAACTTGCTAGACTTCAAATGATGGTGGTAAAAGATGGAGCATGACACTGCATACCCTTGGGAGACAACTTAAAATACAACTTTCCCTTCCTGAATGGGTAACGTCTCTACAAAACACATTGTTTACATTACTTCTACTTGGCATTTCTATTGTTTATCATATATAGGATTAGATCATTTATTTCCTTTTCACTCTGAATGAGACAAGTAAAATATAAAGAATTATCTAGCGTCCATGGTAAAAGAGCTAACCAAAATATCTCATTCAACAAGCTGGCATTTTGCATTCAAAGGATTTCTAATAGTTTTTATGGCTGCAGTTTGCAAACATTTTTCAGTATCTAATTTTGTATAAACATGTATAAACGTAAGCAGATCAGGAATACAAAGTACTGTTTATGTTATCAGCCAGCTCTACACTCTCCAAGATCCCAACAAATCACGTGGGCAAATTACAAGCTATGAGCCCAATATTACAAGCTATGAGCCCAAAAGAGGCAATTCTTCAGTTTATCCAGATAAAAACAAGAGGGACAGTATCTTCCTCTCATCTTTATCTCCACCCTAATCTAAACATATGAAAATAGGAGGAAATCACAAGCAGCAGCCAAACTGGTAAATAATATGTAGGTCCTGGCCTCACACCTCAGCCTGGGCCGAGTCAGTTAAGAGATACCAAAGACTGGGATCAAGAACTCTGCCCTCAGACACGTTCATACAACGCACTGCAAGGTCAGGACTTGATCAATGCTGATCTTTTTGAGTGCATGTTCCACAATTCACATAATAAACGGCATTTGTAAACAACAAATTTGTAAATAAGATTTGTAAGCACACAAGCAGGGTACAGTTCCCACCTGGGAAAGATGCAGCAGTTCTGCAGGGTCTTTCTAAGCATCTTCTGCACCTGCTGGTATCAGTGGAAAATGAAGATACTCAATAACTTACACTAGTGAGTTCCTAATTCAAGCAGAGTCTGGGAGGGCTGGAATTGTTCAGCCTAGAGATGAGGAGGCTCAAGGGGAATTGTATCAATGTGTATAAATACCTGATGAGGGTGGACTAAAGAGGATGGTGCCAGACTCTCCTCAGTGGTAACCAGCAAAAGGACAGGGGCACAAATCAAAACACCATAGTGTGTGTTACCATAGTTGTAGAATCTTCTCTTTGGAGATATTCAAAAGTCAACTAGACAAGATCCTAAGGAACCTGCTCTAGTTAATCCTGCTCTGAGCAGGGTGTTGGACTAAATATCCAGAGCTATCTTTCAACTTCAACTCCTTGGTGACTCTGTGACTCTGCAGCCCCACTAACTCTGTCACCCGTGTGTACATCTCTCAGGACAAGCAGAGATGAGCAGAGCAGGGAGCCTTTGCCACCAACCAGGGTCACAGAAAACTGGCCAGGTCAACCTGTTCATCTAAGGGATGAGATACCTGTCTCCACCTTCCATCCCTGCTGCTACCCTCTGGGAAACAGAGACCGAACCAGTGCTTCCCAGCTTGGCTGACCTGAGAACATCTTGCCTGCGTTCATCATGGTTGGCTACGAAAGGTCAGAGAGCAGAGATAAACAGAGCACCATTTTATGAAAAGATCAGAGGTAAAACCTTGTCCCAGATGAAGGCAGCAGGAGCTCTGCTACGGACCCAGACATGCATGATTGAAGAGATCTTCTCAGCCGAACAGCTGCATCCTGTGACGCTGCAGGCAACCCTGTCATACCACCACGGCCTATCACCTTGCCATGTTAAAACCACTTGTTTTTTTCCCCTCTCCCCAGTTCTGCGCTTGTGCTCAAGTTCCTCTTCCAATTTGGCCAAATTAGCACATGGCCAGTGTACAACCTTGTCCTTGTGCCAGCCCTGGCCTGTAACTAAAGTAGATTTTCCCTCCCTGCCAGTTGCCCTCCCTGGCTGCACTCGTTCTCCCTCATCCCATCCCATCCCACTCCAGGTGGAACACGGCCATCTGGAGCCATCCACGCTGCTCCAGGCGAGGACCTTGGAGAAGGAGCTCTCATAAAGCCTGTCACACAGGTGCCACATGTGAACGTTCACAGCATTAAGCACTCCTAGACAAGGCTTTCAAGAGAGCCAAGAGTTCACCTGGTGGCTGCACTTAGTGAAATGTTTGTAGCTCCTGCAAAAGTCTTGCTGAAACTTTTTTGTTATTAACTATGTTAATCAAACCCATTGCAGGCAACGTGTGCACTTCTCTCTACTGCCTTCTAGGGGCAAGTTCATCCCTGTACAAAGTCACCCTTGTCAACGGCGCGGGGGGCTACGAGCCAGGAACTTATGAGTCCTGCTCCCTTGTCTGGCAGTGACCTTCCGCGTGGCCTTGGAAAATAACACTTAACATCTTTGTTTTTTTAGCTGTAAAATGGGAATAATAATCCTTATTCATCCACCTGGAAGAGGTGATGAGAGGACTTTATGTGGTGCTTGGGATTCAAATATGTTTCCAAACAAATTTTATTACAACCAGTTGGGTTTTGTTAATCCATTTGCAGCTCATCTCTTGCCACCTCCTCTGCATTTGGTGATAGTGGTTGATTCATTTCCATGAGTACTCTAAAGCTAGTTGGATTTCAAAGCTGTTGCCACCAAAATAAATCTAAATGAGGTAATTTGCCTAACCATTGAATTTTATTGAAATGAATCTGCAGTTTCCAAAATTTGAAACCAATCTTCCTATGACTGTAGTCAAAAAGGCATAAGCCACTTCTTTTCCCACTGGAAAAAAATGCAGCACTTATTTACTTCTTTGCAGTATCTCCCCACATCAGAAAACCCTGTGATTTGGGGAGCCAATGCAAAGAAAAAGCTTAAAGAGGAATCCATAGTAGCCCTTGCTGCACAGAGCAGGCTTTGCAGGACATTTTTTCTGTGTCATTTGTGGAACTGGTAACCCCTGCACGGCCGTCCAGTGCTTCTAATCCCACCAACCTGGCAGACGGGCTGGTTAAGTGCAGAGGTGGTCACGGACACTGAATGTTAATTCAGCAAAACAGTTCCACATTTCTTGACCTCACCCATGAAGTAATTTCAGCGCTTCACCACCATGCAACTTCTTCCTGCTCTTCAGTTATGTTTTTTCATCGCATTACAGATATTAATGAAATTATCGAAACTTTTGAATGTACAGCTGTGTTTCTTTGAAAATATTAAACATATTCAAGAAATGGAGTATGATGTAGTAACAAACATCAAAAAGCTGGTTGCTATGCAACCAAAATATTGTCCATATTATCCTTATCAACAGATGACATATTGTATAAAATAATACAATCCTCTTCTTAGATGGATAAAATAATGGAGTAAAAAGCTGTTTAGGGGTGGAGAATTTGCAATAGCTCAGAGTGCTGTCATAAACCTGAAGGCAAAGCAGTATATCATTGGTACATAGTTTACCAATTGTAGAAACATAATGTAATTATTATGATTATTTATACGGCACCCCTGATAATATATATAAATTGCCTATGATGAAGCACACAAGTCTGAAGACATCAGCTGCAAGGTTTCAGAGGCCATGCTTATTCAGACAAGATTTGGGGATAGTATTTACATACTGTGAACCCAAGTAGGGTGCTTTACTCATGTATTGTCTTAACTTGCACACTCATCCTTCCTTTTACTATGCAGTTCGCATATGTACTTCTGAAAAACATTAGTGCTGCTACATTCTAGCAGGATAATAAAATACTGGACGTTTTGTTCTAATTCCACAGAACGGGTCCTCAGCAGAAGTTAAGGCCTATATACCTTTCTCTCCTGCCCCTTCACTGCCCATCATCCCACCACTATGAAGAGAAACCTCCTCATATTCTACTTCTCTTTACTAGACCTCTGGTCATAAGCCTTAAAACAATAAAATAATAATAAAAGGGCATGTAGAGCCCACACCAGCAGGTGAAGGAGCTCTGAGATGGTTCTCTCATTTTTTTTCTGCTGCTACTGCTGTATCTGACTGTTTTGGAGAAGTATTAGTCGATCTTGCAATTCCTCAAGTCACTGTCATCATAGCAAGCATGATTTTTTTTTCATAATAAAGGATTACTACAAGAATATGTAAGAGACAGTAACTCCAGTCACAGAAAAGGACATCAGATTTTAACACTCCTGTTCAAGCAGCCGGGCATACTGCTGTACTAGAACACACTAGAATTGTCTGTCCTTAACCAGTACCTTTTATCACCATGCTTGAAATGCCCTGTTCTGTTTCCATGGAATTTGATGCTGATTTGGCAAAAATAGGACATAGGTACTGAGCAATTCAATATTTTGAAATCCATGTAGCATTTAGTTCTTCTTAACCAGTTTTGCCTGGAGAGTAACCCCTTCCATGGAAACAGCAAGGAAACACTTGGAATTCTTAAATATAGATTTGATCTGCAAGGCTCTTGCCTTCTGGCCCTTATCCCACAGAGCTCATGCTTAACCTTAAGCACATGTTTAGTCTCACTAATGTTAAGCACAAGTTTAAATGAGCTCTTGGAACGAGTCTGTAGCACTCGGCATCTTGCACAACTAATCTTGCATGTGTTTATTGTTACAAATACAGAGTTCTATCACAGTACTTCACATTTCCTTTAGGAACCAATGTGGTCATTACCCTACACTGTTTTATGAGTTATTCCACACAAATCTGAAAGATGAGACAGGCCAGTGCTAAGTGGATGCTTTAAATGGCACAGAGAAAACCCCAATGAAAGTGCAATTATTTTCCTAGCCTGAAGTTCACATAACAAACACGCACATGCACCCATAAACGCAGATTCTTTATGAAATGGAAAGTTACTTATATTTGTGGATTTTTAAGGACAATGTAGTGTATGAATTAAAATATGAAATGAAAATATGAAAACATGTCACCAATATCTATGTAGGTCATAAAAGACTGAATTTAAGAGCCCTCGATTTGCATTTCAGTGAACCTTCACTTACCTTTCCATAGCTCAGCAGGATTATCCTCACCAGGACAACATTGATGTGAGCGCCCAAGGACTCATCGTGATAAATTTCATTAACCTGCAACAGAGCGTTCATGACGTTACCAACAGCTTGGCCAGGAAGTATTTAAAGCACCATCTTATACGCAATGCCATCAAGACAAACATCGCTCGTGATCAGGCACAAACTTGTGATCAGATATAAAAAGAGGAAAAATCCCACTAATTCAAGGGGGAATTTAACCTTTCTCAGCTCTAAGGCTCCAACCACAGGGCAGGAGCCCGCAGGGAACGTGGCAGGTGAGCGGAGGGCCAGGCTGCGCCGCTGCCGCTTCCAGGACTGCCCTTTGCTAGGGCAGCTCGGCCACGTCAGGCGACTCCTCCACCTGGGGCTCGTCCAGTTACACCCTGACAAGAGGCTATGCCCCCTCCAAGGGCATCGGCGGCCACATGGGCTGGTTTCATTTGGAGTCAGAGCTAATCAGCGTTAAACTTTGCAAGCAGAACAGAATCTACAAAAAGCCAGCAAATAAAAAAAAATAAAAAAAAAAACTTTTTTTTGTTCCAGAGGTACATAATTGAACAAGCACATGGGCAAATCACTCTAGGAACACTGTAAATATCTAGAAAGAACAAAATGGGGATGTATAGTAATGACTTAGGAAGCACCGTTACAAGCAAGCCAGGCAAATATTAGGCCAATTAGGCCCATTCAGAGGCCAACAGAGGCCAATTCAGATAATCAGTGAGGGATGCCTGAGCCTGTTCATTTGAGCCAAGGTGCTCAGCCATATGGCAGGAATTCGGCTTTATAAATTAGAAGAGGCAAATGCTATTGCCTGCAAGGTGGGGGCCTTTCCTGTGACCTCCTCTCCTGTCAGAAAGATCCTTGGTAAAGGCTGCACCAGACAGGACTGCTTTAGTGGCTGCATGCAGTATTTTTGTCCTACAAAAATGGATTCACTAGTATAAGCTAATAAGTAACTTCCAGAATACTTTCCATTAAAAAAATAAGCAATGGCTTGTTTCTTTGGTCAGCCTTAGCCCTAGCGGCTCATCTTTGTTTCGGTACAAACCATTAGAGCGAAAGGCATCAGTGCAGTCCTGAGCATCCTGCAGTGATGGCTGGGGGTGCCCGGGGCTCAGCCGTGGCCACGGGGTGCCCGTGCGGGTGGCAGGGACACCCCAGGGCCAGCTCGGTGCCCGCGGACGAGGGGACACGGAGCCGGGAGCATGTCCTGCCCACGGCTGCCCCCAGCAGCAACGCTCTCCATGGAGCTGATCCGCGCGGACCTGCTTTGTGACCAACGCCACTGGAAATCACATCAGTTATTTACACGGATAAGCGAGGCCTGAGAAGAACAGCTTGATGTTCCTGTCTTTAAAGAACCTTTTGCTTTCAGGGACACTACTGCAGGCAGATTAAGTTCTGGGCATGCCTTTTGTTTTATGAAAAATCACCCAGGAAAAAGTCCCTCGCGTGTTGACAAGGATGCTTCATCATGATTTTTACTGGCTCTTCCACACACTCCAGGGCATTACCATCATGCTGCAGGGGTATTCATTTGCCTAAATCTTTGTGTACTCCAAAGAGAATATATGCATCTATGAAGCAGAAAGAGGCTGTAAATTATCTAAATGTGAAATGAATACTGAACACAAAGGCCTATGTAAAGAAGACAGTAAACCCAGCATGTAAATAAGTACTTAAATTAGTTCATAACACACAATCCAAATTGCTGTGCACCAAACATATAATCCAAATTGCTGTGCACCACTTTCCCATTAGCTTCCAGAATTTAACCTAAGCCGCTCCTGACAATACTGGAGCAGCAGAACAACCGTATCGCTGCCGCATGCCAAGATGAGGCTTGGCACGCAAGTGCTGATGGAGCGGAGTGGAAACGCTGCTCGACTGTTCACGCAAACGACAGCTAACAAACAAACTGTGAATCACCAGAAACGCGGGAGCTTTGCGAAAGCTGCCTGAATCTCCCAGGATGCCGGATTTTCTGCAAGACAGTAGGTCAGGTCAAAATTCTAGCTCTTCATTTCACTTGTAAGGACGATTCCAACTCCCCTTTGCACAGCAGCTGAATTGAACCCCTGGCTCTTTCTCCAAGCTACACTGTAGCCAGATTTTGCTTCATGTAGATAATACCTTGAAATAAATCCACATTTTTTTCAGCATGACTTAAACTGCACCTGTGTGTTTCTGGAAGTTATTAAAGAAACAAGATATAAGGGATTGAATGTTGAGGGTTATGTGCTCTTGACAGCTCATGAGAAATGCTTACATGGAAAAGGCATCCGCAGTCCTCGGCTTAATGACTATTTAAACTTCCGCATATCATTTTAATAGGAGTCCACAGTTTGACTATTGGAACTGGTAGCCCAGAACACAAAATTTCCAACCAATTTGTGGAATTGGGAAGTTCTAAACCCTTCCCCAACGCAGAACTGAATTAAATGCTGAAATGTTGTTTCAAGGCACAGATAGTCAGCCAATGAATATATCTATGCTCAGCTATCTGCCTATCAAATACTCATGGGCCAGAAAATGGTTGCAGAGTATTTTTACAGCGCTGTACCCCGTGTACTTCAGTAGAACATCCTGATTTATCTCAATAAAAGAGAGATCAGAGGTGGATCTGCTGCTTGTTCTTAGATCAGTAAGAATCACGATCCAAAATTGTGCTGCTGCATAGGAAAAGAGGGCGCCCAAAGAGCAGCTCAGAATCAAAGCACCTGAAATGAAGCAGGGGAAGATTTTGCATCAAACCCTGTCAGATGTCCCACAGTGATTCAGCACTTAGAGAGGGCGATGGAGAAGGCCGGGTACATCTCAAGGAGTTCAAGACTGTGAAACACTGTAAAGGGACTTTGATAAAACGACTGCAGATCACAAGCTATTTTGGGACAATTTGGTGTTGTAGTTTATTTTTCTGGAATATTTCACTCAAAGAGCGCACTGCTATCTAAAGGAAGAAAAGCAGCTGTTTAGAAAGCAGGCTGGCACAGTTCAGTGCCACAAAAGGAGACTTTGTTTACTTTCTCTTCTGTCTCTCTCTGCTTATTTTATAATTCTTCTGCCCTAAGCAAACTTGAAGCCAACAGAGTTAAAAAAAAAAAAAAAAAAACAGCCAAGTGTCTGTGAGGTGCATTGTGCTTTGTAAAGCAGCACTGCAAAATTTCTGTTCCTGAGCAAAATGGAGCCCCATTCAGAAAGTGAATTTTGAAAACTTGCACTGGAAATCACACCGAAGTGCCTGCCGTCCTGCCAGGCTTGCTGCGGGTTGCGTTACCTGCTGATAAAGCTGGAAGAACTTCCAAGGGAAAGTCAAGCGGTTCCCGAATGCCCAATGGAGCTAACGCTCCACAAGAGCGGTGACACCACGCAGGCCCCCGCAGGCCACGGGCCCGCACGCAGCTCCAAGGAGTCCCCGGCTCCGCAAGGAGGTCAGGGCGCCTCAGCGCAGCTGGGCCGCGTCCCGCTGAACCCCGCGGGCGCTCTGCTCCGAGCCTGCCCCATGCGGCCGTGTCCTCGTGGGCGCAGGCCGCTGATGGCCCTCTTGAGCTTCCAACCCTCGGCTACCATCAGCCTCCAACTGATCAGTCCCGTCGGCCCAGGGCACGAGGCCTCATCCGTAGAGGGGGGCTGTACAAGATGCGCTTTATTCAGCCGCCCTTTCAGCTGCCACAGGCTCCAGAGCCATCCAGTGCAGTTAGACTGCGCTGTGGCCACCCAACCCTACCAGCTTCATCCCCACCACTCAAGCTTTGGGGACCACCAAGGGGCCCCTCTTCCTTCTTCCTGTGTTCCCACTTCAAACCACGCTCTCCCCTTCCACTTCCATCACCTTCTCGACACTTCATCACAGCCTCACATTTCTACCATTCCCAAACCTCCATCCTCATCCCTTGGCCATAACAGTGCATTGATGATGCCTCTGCTGGGAACACTGGTCACACGGAGTCACCAGGAAAACCCAGGACTCGCAGGTCCCTTTCTAGGCCTTACCCAGCATCTCCTCAGTTCCTCAGAGTTTCTTTTTTTTTTTTTTTTCTCCTTCTTCCCCCCTCCATAAATCTCTGTCGAGTCTCATGAGGCAAGAAGAATAACGAAAGCAGAGCACACAGCTGGGACCTAAAGGTCACACGGTGACCTCAGATTTGGAAGACATCTACATTCGGCTCAGAAACGCAGGCCGTACAGGCGCGCTTAGAAGCGCTTGGCAATGTACGTTGCAAAACAGATAAAAATCTGGCATTTTGGATGCAAATACCAAGCCCGAGTTCTGATTTACCTTCACCGGGCGCGAGAGCTCAGCGAATGTTCCCAAGTCCAAGTTTGCTGCTTCTGATCAGAATGAGAAACACACCGCCGAGCAGATGTGCTGGCAAGGCCCGCGGCAGCGCGGGCTCTCGCGCGGCCTCGTCTGTACCATCCGCTTCAGAAAGGTCACAGACTTTGTTTTCTGACTTCATGACTAATTTATTTCTCTTAGTTCCTCCCTCAGGCTCTTGGAACTCCCCATTTTTTTTGCCTCAATCACAGCACTGCAATATTTCTCTAAACGTTGCAAAGAAAGTGTGTTTGCACCACAAGAATTAGCATTTGTTTAAATTACAGCCTCAAGACTACTTTAATAAAGTCAGCTATACTATCCTAAAATAATTAAGTGGCTTAGTTTATTGAAATTAATACAATGGGGTGTAGTGTTAGTGCAATAAATAAGGTGAACTCTTCAAATCTAAAGTGGTTTGGTTTAAGAAAGTGTCCAAAATTGGGAAGCTGATTCTAATTATCCCTGCTTCATCATGCAAACCACAAGTGTCACCTCTCCAAAGTCCCTTGCGGCTAAAGTTCATGTGGATATTTGCAGTAAAGGAAAATCTTTCTTTTCACAGTAATTACTCTTTTCGTTAAGGATGATACCCAAAGCTGCATACAGCAGGCAAGGCGTTTTCCATTTATTGATCACGAGAAATGCTCACCTAATTGACACTGGAAACAATATCCCTGTGAAAATTAATAAAACATTTAGGAGCTCAGAAAGAGCATTTCCTAGCGGACCTATAGAACATGCAATATAATGCACAACTCTCACATCCACTACAGCGTGGCAGTCAAAATAATGAAGAAAAATAATCTCCTGAGGCCTCATCAAAAAATCATTCTCACAAGCCAAAACTACTGGTTTATAATAAACAATCTAAGCGAGGAGTTAACTCTCATACACATATTAAAATTTTGAAATGATCTGCAATTCAAACAGAAGTCCCTCAGATGAGAAGAACTGGTCTTGCATTTGTTATTTGTGGGATTTCTTAATGAAAGTTCAGATCTGAAGTATGCACGCTGAATTAAATAGACTTGACATAACGAGTGCTGGTGCTTAAAAATGGAATGATTTATAAAAATCCAGACAGTTTTATATTTACTGAAATATCCTTCCTGTGCTAGGAACGCTTGTTAGCTTTTTTTTTTCTTTTTTAAAAAGAAAGATTTGGAGTAGGGGGTGCACCATTATTTCAGAGTACTCTATCACCACTTACTTTTCAACAGCTCGAATCAGTCAAGTTTTGCAGATCCCACTGTTAGTTCAAAATCGATAGCAATTCTGCCCTTTGCTCTCATTTGGGACTTGCTGTTCTGTACCTGAAAAGCTTCATCCCTCATCACCCAAAGATGCAAAAGCAGAATTCTCACATATAACAGTAGTATCACGTACGCCCCACTACAGAGGACAGAGAACACATTCAGAACTGCTGCAGGCCACATTTGCAGAGATCTGCTTGGTGCTGAAGGAGGCAGGTGAAAACCTCGTGGGACTTTCCCAGGCCCCCAGCTGCAAAGCTCCCTTTGATTTCAGTTATTCAAATGAAAAACCACTTAACCCATTTGCTTTGGAGATGAAGTTTCCCTTAAAGGCAGGCAAAGCCATAATCCCAGGGGCTAGTTTTTAAGCATGACTCCCACTGATTTCAATGGCAGGTAAGCAATTAACTACTCAGACAAATCTAGCCCAAAGGGAATCCTAAATCCTACTTAGGGTCTATCCCCCATTGAAATAGTAAGTTAGGCACTTAACTGCTTTGGGGAGATGGTTTTCGGCATCAAAAGTATTTTGGGCCATATATCTATTACACAGATGCTTTCCTCTTCTCCCACCTCCAAAATGATCTAAAAATCAAACAATGTACCTAGGTTTTAGTCAAACTCTTACAGAAAATAGACAGAGAGGAAAAATGCCAGCATTAAAAAATGAGGTACTTGGATCAAGATTCAAATATATTGCTGTGGGAAAGGAGGAAGGCAGAATACACAAGGAAAGGCTCAAACAGGGCCCTCCCTGGGAAAAACTACCTTTACGGACAGAGGCATGAAAGCAGCAGATTTAAAGCCAAAACACATGGAGCCGATACATTCAAAAAATTTGCAATAGAGCTTATTTCACGAGACTTCACTATTATGAAAAGTAGATATATTTTAAGAGCAGCCACTTAACTCTGCCTCTTTAGCAAGTCTGTTATCAAGACACTCACTGGGCACCCATCTGAACTGGGGAGGTGAAATATTCACCGCAGTGAATCCTGCAGCCCCATCCAGGCAAACATGTAGCTGGGCCCAGGTCTGCCACCGCAGGAGGACTGCTTAATCCTGAAAACTATTTTTAAGAGAGGCATGAAACCATCTGAGAGATTCAGCCCCAGGCTGGCTGTCATCGATACCCACTTCAGCCCGGTAACGCCCAGGCAGCCCCCAAAGTGTCCTGCAGTGAAAGCCTTTTGTTTCACAACCAACAAGATGCTTCCAGCCCAGCACTTTAAAAAAATATATTTCCCAGAACCTTGTAGAAGAAGATAAAATCTCTTCCTTTTTTTTTCTTTCCCTTCTTTTTACAGAAATTAAATTGCTTTGCGTGCTCTTGTGTTGACTATAAGCTGCAAGATACCTCCCCACATCTCTCTCCTCTGCTGCAGTGCTCCTGCACACTATAAATACAGTTAATCTGTGCAATGTGTGGGCTCAGGCTTGGAAATACAGAGGACTGTGCAAGATAATATCCTACCCAGGAAGAAACACAGCATGATGTACCGGGGAATATGGTGCAAGCATGAGGCGGCCGAGGGTCTCCGAACTGGAAACAATGGCATTTGTTCCCCAGCCGGACCGAAGGTCCCCATGGTGCCGAGCAGAGCAGGGGGAGCAAGAGAAACCAACGGTTTTGTACGAGGAAACGACTGGAGGATAAAAATGGGGTGGCAAGAGGCCTAGCTCACTGCAGCGAAACGGCTGGCGCACAGTCAGGCGACACGTGGCTGCAGCCCAAGCCTTTAAAAATCCTCTGGCATCTATTGCCACTCATTTGGGACTGACTTCGTTTCCAAACTTTGGGATAACCATTAGCACAGCTAGTCAAGATAGCCAGGACACCCAGCCCCTGTTTTTTTGTTTCTCCCCCCACCCCCTCACTTTATGGCTTTTAGGTGTGGACTGTAACACATCACTTAAGCAGCATAAAACAGATTTACTGAGTAAGTCATTGCACTGGCTTGAAAAAATATATTGTTTTGATTGGGTTGGTGGTAGGGAACCACCCAAGTTCCCTGGGAAGAGTTAATTAAGGACAACTGCTAGCATCATCATACACAGTGGAATCAAGCAAAATGGGGAGAAGGAGCCATACTGGGAGATGTTTCTGGGAAAGTGATTACAGGAACAGATAAAGAATTTTGCCTTCAGGAGTTTGGGCACAAGGGAGATTTCACCTGGATTTATTTTATTTTTGGAACCAGAGAAACTCAACTTTTCCAATGACTCCTTATCTCCAGTAAATATTTCCACTATTATTTTAAATTTTTTACTTACTGTATAGTCTTTGATTTTGTGCGGAATGCCCTGCTGTTCTAAAAAGCTAACTGGCTTTAGGGTACCTGCAGCCTGATGGTCATAGCATGATCTTCCACCAGATTCAAAAGGTCAGTGGGATTCTTCCCCAGTTCTCTCTTCTCTTGCAGTTACCCCTGGACCTACCTATCTGATCAGAAACACAACATGACCTAACAGCTAGAGATCCCAAGCGTTTCTACTTTGGCTCTTTTTCTACAACAGGAGTATACAGAACTTCCCAAGGAGTTAGAAGAAAGGACAACAGGTATCAGCAAAGGAAAGCCGAGCAATTATTTACACAGAAATTCTCCTTGCACCTACACAGCAAAGACGACAAGAGCCAGAGGAGCTGCGAAGCAGCTGATGGCAGGAGAGGGCTGGTGTCCTGCGTTGTGATCTGCTCGACTAGCAGCGAGGAGACGCAGCCTCCCGGACGTGAAAGGGGAGCTGCAGGGGATGGGACGTGCAGGGTAAGGATCGAAGGGGGTCAACACAAGCAGGGAAAGGACCTCCAGCATCATCTGATACTGCTTCCAGAGGTGCCCCACTCTGCAGGAACAAAATCTCGCTCCTCTATTCTTAAGCAAAGCCTGGAGAGCCAGGAGGAGAGAACTGCTCTCCACCACCCCTGTCCCTCTGCTATAATACAGCGGCCAGGAACTGGCTGAGTTTTGGACAAGGAAAGAATGGAACAATCTTAATGATCCCCAGCGGCTTCCCAGAGCCTCCCGAAGGGCCCTGGGGATGCCAGCGCCTCGCCACATGTTGGCACAAAGGGAAGAGCACATCCGCAGTCCCCAGACTATCTCGGATCTCACAACAGAACAACTTACGCCAATGCCAAGATATTTGTTACTGCCCCGTGGATATGGTTACACGGGCAGCACTTTCTAAACCGCTTGCAGAGACAGCATGCTTAAGAGCTGTTATTTCTTACAATTTGTGTGTTGGATGCTGTGCTAAAATTAGGAGCAAGTATATTCCAGAGCTGGAACATTTACGGCTTCTTTACCATTACTGTATGCTTTTTTTTCTTAAAAATAGATTTAAGTGACATGATAAGTAAAGAGTCCTGCTCCATCTATTTCAGTCTGTTTGCCACATAACTGGTTAGGCCTGTTTGGCTTGGTAATTTAGAGATGTAGAAAACCATCTGTTTCTCTGTAGACTTTGTTTTAAGCCTCGGAGGAAACAAGCCACACAAATAAATGAAATTCACTATGTCCTTTCTGTTGGAATATATATATTTACAGCCATCTGAGCATACGCTAAGTACCCCATAACTCTAATGTTAGTCCAGACTTCTAAGTATTTACAATACTGTTATAAAATGTCAGTGCAATTCAATTTATTTCACACAAGGGATTTTCTTAAATTGTATTCCACTTCTCATTTAAAATGAAAAACAATGACATTTTGCATTTTGTTAAAGGAATGTAATAAAGGGAGAAAGAAAACAAGCCTCCTAATGAAACTACATATCTTGGAGAGAGAGAGAGGGGGGAGAAAAAAAAAAAAGAAACCCTTCTCAGGCAAAATGTACTTGATAGCCTGGATTTCTCTCTATACATCTGCTTCCACGGCTTGCAATGCCCAGAAGGCACCTGTAGATGCTGTAGGTGCCCATCCTCTAGGTTTCTTTTTAGACTTCAGCAGTCATATTCTGTCAAACCCACCACGTTTTGCTCAAACACATTTCCCTGAGAACACGTTTGCTGAAATTGAAGTTTTTACAGAAGTGCATTTTATTCAGAAGCAGCTCCTGTTCCAGAGGAGAATGAGAAGGACAAAAGTGATCCCAGAATGAGCTGTCAATGAGCCAGGGGGCTAACAGTCATTGTGGAGAGAGGTCCTGTCTTTCATTTTTGGCCAAAAGAACAGAATGTATTTAGATTCTGAGATAACAAAAAGAATTCTTCAAAACTTGATTTTTTCCCCACAAAATAGAGTCCTGGCTTACTGACAGGCGTAACTAAAGGGTTGCCTATGGGCATATCTACTGTGCTGACGTTTAGAAAGAAAAAATGTTCTTTTCAAATATAATATTCTCTAGTGTCTGTCTCCTTTCATCGCTAGCACAGTATATGCACAGACAGTGTTTCTGAAGATTAAATATTTAACTAAGGAAACCAAAAGATGTCAGCCATGGAGTAAAATCTGGATCAGTTTAAGGAAGTTCAGTGATATTCTGCATAATATTTACTATGGTATGAACAAAGAGTAGTCAGGTCATTTGGGAGCTAAAATGATTGTCTAGGAATCAACGAATTAACTGAGTAGTTCTAAAACTGTATAAGCTAATCAAAGCTTTTAATACAACCTTATTTGAACGCAGTTCTCCAAACCATGTTTTCCCAAAGAAGCTTAGGAATATATATCCAAAGTGTAATGCTTTCCAAGGATCCTTATCCTGGGACCCCATCCACCAAAACACACGAGCAGGCCTCTTTCTCATTGTAATTGACTTACTTTCAGGGGCAAACACCAGGCCATTCCTAGAAATGGCAAAGGGAAGAAGGAAGAGAAGAAAAAGGGGCCAAGGAAAAAACGGCAGTGGGAGTCTTAAAATGTTCATGTGTGTTCTGATGGATGGGGCCATCCATGGTGTCTTACTCAAACGGTGGGGCGGTCAACAGGGCTGTACTCACAATATTCATCAGGGTCAGCAGGTACTTCTGAACGTGCTCTTTTCCGTGGAATTGCACAACCGAGTCATCAACGCCCAGCAGAACTTCAATGTTGTAGTCGTCGTCAGTGGCATGCCGGCGATAGCGGCGCCGCGAGCGATGCACGCGGTCCTCGACAAGGCTCAGCACCCCGTCGAGACCATCCAGGCTGGTGAGGTTTGCCTCTGCAACCAGAGAGAGGAATGAGTTACTGACCAGGACAGCCTCTGAGCCAGGGCTCGGCGAAGCGGCTGTGATGCCCAAGGAGCAGCATTTGTTACGTTCTGGGTGTTAGGTAACAGCTTGAGTTTCACTTAATCAACAAGAACATTTTGGCACAATCTCACCCAAAAGGTTTTACTCTGAAGAGTCAAAGCAATCATTTCTACAAGCAATACTGTGTAATAAACCCAAGGCCAAGAGTTCTTTAAGTTGTACCCATGTCTGATGAGAACAACGCAGCTGTTTGCAGTACAACACTTGGAAATGCTTGCAAAAGAAACAGACTGTTCAGGGGCCTTGTACTACTGCCGCTGTCCTCAATTTCAGAGCCGCAAAGACAGACACCGCACTCCAATCCCTGATCTTCCTGCCCCCACAATCGTATTTCAAGGCAAGTGCAGTTGCTGATATAACCTTTTCATATTCAGACAGGTAGTAATAAACCACCTTACCTCTTTGACACCTTAACTCCTTTCCCAGACAAACACAAGGGAATCGAGAGCAATGACATGAATCTTTTTTTTATCTTTATGACTTAGGAATATGTTTTAGATATAAACCAAAGTCCGTTGTAGCTACATGCAAGTATTTCTTTTAGCAGCTTTTCATCCTTCATTGCAAATTTGTCATGTCACATTGCATTACTGTACAACAAAAAACTTCAGGCACAGTAATAGCCAGTTTTATTAACTAAGTCTAATAATGTCCCCATATAAAAAGCCGGTTCTCTGACAGAATGGGATCCACTTCACGTGGCGCCTGCATACTAAAAAGTAATGTGAAAATATGGACTCTTGACATTTCACCCTATAGAACAACACTGATTACCATTAGTATCATTATTATCATTTGCATTAAAATAGCCCTTAGGAGGCACAGTAAGAACCTCTGGATTCCAGTGAATGGCAGACAAAGATTTCCTCAGGGAGGCTAAGAAGAGCTGGGAGAGCACTGTGGATTTATTAAAAGCTTCTACTGCTTAGATCAGGAACAACAGGAAGCAAAGGGAAGAAGCAAGAGCTGTCACCTTCAAAGAGGATATAAGAAACAGCACAAAGAATTGCCATGAAAGAAAGTGGATTCTCCATCTTCATTTATTCACGTTTTCACATCAGAAGGGGCGGCTTTGGAGGAGATGAACGAGGCATCAGGTTAGTGGACTCATTACAGGCATGACTGTGATCCTGCCTCGGGACCTGGGCACGGTGAGCAGGACGGAGAGCTTCCCACCACTGCGGCAGCCCAGGAGGCCCACCCGGCCACCCACTCCACTCGTGGCCTTCACCCTTGCTTCACGTCATGCCTTGCATGTGCTGGAGTGGAGAGATGCTTGTCTCTGTCCATCTACAAGAGCCCTGCGCTCCAAGGATGACTGCAGTTAATCCTCACTAGCGCCCAGAAGTAATTACTTAGTTCTCGCAGGGTCTCAGGAGACTCGCTATAGGATTGCGGGGCAATCATATGCTCACGGTCTATAAGGCACAGCAGAGCCTGCATCAGAGCGCAAACGAGCACAGCCGACGCCATCGAGGAGCTCCTGCACCTCCGTGGGGCAGGACGTGAGGCACCGCTGAGGAACCGACCCCAACAGGAGCCGCTCCGGCTCCAGCCGCCGCTGGAATCGTCCCAAGCCCAGCAGCCTGGCTCAAAACATTTCTGACAGCAGCCGCGAGGCTTTTCACTCACATCCCAGCTTCCCACCAATGGCCTTTTCCTGGGGGTCTCTCCAGTGGCAGCGTGGGCCTCACCCCACGTCACACACGCCTCGGCCGGCGCTTCGGCGCCTCACGGCAACGAACTGCTGCTTTCATTTGCCCACACTATGTCATACCAATGTCATATTTGCTCATACGTGACACAATCAATGTCCATACCTTACCAGAGAGGAGCAAAACACAATCCCATCCATGGTACATCAGAAATGTGACCATTAACCTTAAGTGTGACATCTCAGCTTCGCTCAGTTGCATCAGCTAACTCTGTTTCTGCATTGTTATATTCAGATAATAATATACAGAAAAGACAAGGGAATAACTCTGGGAACTAAATAAGACACTAAACTCCCCTTTTGCATTTCCCACATGCTATCTCCCTTCTAATAACCCCAGCACTTTGTACAATACCCTTCCAAAAGTCAGCTCAGGCTGCACTGTATTTTACTAAATCATCCCAAGATGTGTCCATCAGATGCTTCTTTTCAGCAGCTTTTGCCAAATCAGTGCATCAGCCGCTAATTATTGGTGCCAACTTTGTTCTCCATCTCCCCAGAGCAGACACTTGGCATTTGCTGGGGCTAACAATAGCCAGTTTTGAAATCTTCTTGTCCCTACCAGAAAAAGTTCACATTTGTGAAAATTAAACCCTGAGAGACAGGGTATTATTTTTCTCCTGAGCTGATGATCAAGAATAAATCAAAGGACAGCAGCACTGTAACAGTTCACCCACAAATCCCTCACAAAACTCTGCCTTTTCTTTCAAGCCAGCTTAAAAAAAAAAAAAAAATCATTGCCGTTTCAGTGATTTTCACCTAACACTGCAAATCATCTTCCAGGTCAATAGAAAAAGTAACCAAGGTGTTGATAGAAGGCAAAACTGTGCTTGTGGCTAAAGCACAAAATTGGGAGCCAGGCAGGCTGGGTTGTCCGCCCGCCTCCAACACAGACTTCCCCAGCAATGCTGGAGATGCAGGTTGAGGCCGAGTCCCGGGCAGCACTTTGCCAAAGGAGAAGCGTGAGCAGGCTGGATTTTTTGGGTGTCCTCCATGTCTGCTTGCAGGTAATGCAGACAAGCAATCCCAACTGCTCCCTGTCGTTTGCTGACTCAAGGACCAGATGATATCCCCAGCTGTGACAGCCCCGTGATTCATTACTGTGTAGAGCACATCGAGACTCAAACAGAAAAGGTCTTTGTACTGTGCAGGTGCAAATTGTTTCCACCATCATACATCACACAAGCTCCCTCTGCCCTGTTCCTTTCCAAGCAACAGGCAAGATCCCAGTCCACGTCTCACCTGCTGCCTCTTGCATTGAAGCTATTCCAGCTGTGAACCTGTGCAGGGTTTTCTGTCATCATCGACGATGTATCAACCTCCACATTAAAGTCTTAACACTAGATTCTCTGGCTTGTCCGCTACAGGACTTTTCCAGCTGTGACAGTTTAGGATCTCTGACAATACCTTATTTTCTGGGAGATTTTGCCTTGCTCCTTAATCTTTGCTATCATGTGCTTTACACAAACCTAATTACAGCACATCCTCTGATTCTGCCTTACCCATTCTGGCAGCCAAAGCTCAAACAGATGCTGCAAGTTACTGAAGCAGGAACACGCTGCCTGCCACCAAAACTCGGCCTCTCCCCACGTTTCCCATCTCTCCCTTCAGGACACCCACCAAAACTGCAGGCGTGGGTTGTGATCTTGCTTCGCTTCTTGCTGATCATGTTCCACAAAGCTCAGGGAAATATGGGTGCAGTTCTTCAGGGTCTCAGGTTAATCCACTTTAAAAAGGGCATCTGCTTTAGGGTTCTTCACTGATCTCACAGGAGCATTAGTGTCCCAATAATGCAACTTCTGATTTCTTAACCTTCTCTTTCTGGTAGCTGGAAAGGTATTTTGGGGAATTTGCAGAGCAGAGAACAGGGCAGGCAACAGGGAGACTCAACGAGGGGATTTGTCCCTTACCATCACCTGAGGCTTGTCAGCAGAGCAAGCTGCTCTGATTACCTCTGAAACAGGAGTGTGCAGCACTCAGACCAGCCAACCTACATTCGCCGTGCAGCTTGTTTTCCTCTGCAGACGTTTCCTTCAGCACAGCGGGACCAGGCAGATCCCTGAGCTGATTGCAGAAGGCCTCCTTGGTGGACGCGTGAGGCAGAGCCTTTCCAATCAGCTGCACTGCGCCTGCCCCATTCCCGGGACATGCTCCCGGAGGAACTCCTGCCTTCCTGCCCCTTCATGTGGGCTGCTGCAAACTATGGGCTTTTTGGTGTGTTTGTAACTCCTGTGACTCAGGCTGAGGGCAGGGGAGGCACAGTTGGGCCTGGGGCGGCATGTGGTGGGGAGGCACCCACGGAGCGTGCGCTCCTCGGCCGCGCCGGGGCCAGGAGCCGCGTTGCAGCGCGGGCGCGAGGCCGCCCGTCACTCGCTGACACGATGGCAGCAGAGAGCAGAGCACGAGCGGCAGCACGGGCTGCCCTTAGCTCACAGCTCTAGTTATCCCCTGGGCCTCTGGCGAGGGACCAGGCCCTCGAGCGCCTGCTGAGGGCAGCTCATCCGGAGCGGCGCTGGCACCACTGCCGGCCGGGCGGCTCCCCGCACGCGACCCGCGCCGACCTCCGCCATCGGCTCCCTCCCCAATTAGCCCCCAATTAGCCTGTTTGTGTTCGCTGCCAGCTCTCTCATTTGTGCCCTGGTAAACTGAAGCCCAAACCATGGGGGTCGGAGAGAGCAGTTAACAGTCAACAGACCTTGCTCTTTATGCCCAAGGATTAGTTTTCCTCTCCTTTAAGTTCCTTTTTTTTCCCCCTCAATTCCTGCCAGTTGTGTGTGTGTGATGTTCATTTTCTTAATCAAAAGCTTCCCTGATTTTGCCTTTTAAAATATATTTCTACTCATTTTTTGTAGTCCTTCTCACCTTCGCCTTTGCTTTCTGGTTAGTTTTCCAAA
>NW_010584080.1:256216-275479 GCF_000705375.1 Tinamus guttatus | reverse complement strand
TAATCTTCTCTAAAATTTCCAAAACATTCGCAGAGCCTTCTTATATTCTGGTTTCAATCCAAGACACCACAGTCTGAAATACTGCAGTGCAGCTGGGCAACTTGTGTTTTGCTGAGTACCTGGTTCACCAAAAAACACTCAGGTTTGATTGCTTTGAAATGACTTTCAAATTCAGCCTCAGGGATTTTGAGGGGGAAAGAAAAAGAAACATTGGAACAAGTGACTGATTCTCCATCTCCGTGAAGATAAATTCCACAAAATGGAAGTGCCCAACAGGAGGGAACGTAGGGGTCTGGATCAGACAACAGTGCCTGACAGCAGGACACACAACCCTGCAAGAATCTGGGAGCGTTTACCTTCGAATACTAGAAGCCAGCCCCGGTTTGCAAAATTGCAACGTTGCAAAGTTAGCCCACACATAAATTTCTGTAATTATAATATCCATTGAAGGGCTTAGTTCACAGAGACAGCCAAAGGACAGAGTGAAAAGAAAGGCTGCATCTTACCAAAGGATTTCTATCTGTGGGTTTGGCATAGTCATGTATAATAAGGGAGACCTCCAGCCCTTTGGATTAGGAATTAGCCTTTTGCAGAGGCTCTCCAGCCTCAAGCCATTACCTGGTTCCTGACCCATAAAGGCCATCTGAATGGCAGATCATTATGCAGATCTTCAGCAACATTTCTCTGCCTTGTTAAAAATCAGGAAATACTAATTCTGAGCACCAGCCGCACTGAAAGAGAGATGATGGGAAAAGAATCATAGTGTGAAAAGTAGGGAAGCAAAGCATGCGGCAACAGGAAAACCTTTTAAAGGTGAAACCACAAAACAGGAGTGTCAAGCTGCAGTACAAAATCAGTGCAGCAACCATTGCACATCGCTTGAGTGTCAGTTACCGGGTTCCAGACAGCGCTTGTGATTGAAATAAGTGTTTATCTGTGTTCCCCAAAGCAGAAACTTGAGCTGAAGGTTGGGTCCTCCAGCTTTAAGCTTCCTCCTGGAACAACAGAGTTTAGGCTAATGGAGACATCAAGTGAAGAAACAAAACCACCGAAGAACAGTTTGGTTTATACATTCATGGATCTAGATATTTTCAGACAATTCCACTAAAAAGATGGTTAAAGGACTCCTCTGAAAAGCCAAGCAAAGCACAAAGAAACAAGAGACATCGACATTTGCATCATCTAAAGAGGAAAACCAGTGAACAACAAAACGTCTGCAGCGTCAGCCTGCCAGGAGTATTTCTCAACATCACAAATCACTCTTCAGGTCTGTTTGAAGTCTCACAACGGAGCAACTAAGGCAACTCACTGAGCTTCCTTGTGATTTTTAAAAAAAATCCTATAGAGGACAGCATGCAGTCTTGCAGATATGTCCTGAATTCACCCAAGCTGATGAAGGCCTGTTGCCGAAATCCTCTGATTCCATTAGTCAGGGCAGAGAGAGGGTAAAAACATAATTTCTTGTCCAGCTGGACATTCAGCTCCTCCCTGTTTGCTTCCTGATGTTCCAAGGCTGCATCTAACTCGTTTAAGATACTCCAGAACTGTCTTGTGAACGCCAGAAACATTCCCAGCAGCCTGGGAGAAAAGTCCTGCCTTGGGGATTACGTTGCCATCTTGACTTCAACCCAGTCACCTTCCAGCTTCCCACCTTTCCTCAGGGACTCGAAATAACCTCCATGAACCTCGTGCCCAGGCACCGGCTGCAGCTCCGCAGCTGCTCCCACGGGGAGCCAGCGCGGCCGGGAGCGTCTCCGGAGCCGCCACAGAGCCGGAGCGCAGGCCGCGACATGGAGCCGGAGCTGCTGCAGGGAGAGACACAGCGGGAACGGCGGGAAGAGCAGCGAGGACGGGACTGCCAGGGCCCCGCGGGGTGACCCGGCTCTGCCCTGCCAGGATCACGGGGAGCAGGGGATGGCCGAGCCTGTGTCCCCGGGGCCCCATTTCCAGACGGGGCTGCTCCGAGGAGGGGACACACTCGGGGTCTTGCTGGCCGCTTCTCTGCGTGCTGCTAAACTACTCAAAACCCTCCTGAGGTGGCTCAGACTGACAGTCCTGCACAGCAGGGACCGGGCGATGCTCCCGTGTTTTCGACAAGGGGCTTCCAGCTGGGTTTTCCATATGACCTTCGTGGAAGCCGTCGGCAGCAACAGGGAGTTTTCCCCAGAGTCAACGGTTCTCCCAAACTCGAAGGTCTCTGCATCCCAGCACAAAGTTAGCAAGGACACATAATTACAGAGGTAGCGCAGAAGCAGGCAGGCTGAATTAGGCATCTGATTGCACGTCTAATTTATGTACAACTGCGGCAATTACAGATGCAAATTAAATAACCGCACAGAAAATGTGTTTTATTAGCCATAACTAAAGCCCAATAAAACTCACTGGCTCATTCATATGTCTTCACTGAAAGTGCACTTTCTGAATGTCAATTAGAAATGTGAGAAACGACAAGGATTTTCTATTTCCTCATGTGAGGGGAGAAAAAAAAAAAAAAAAAGAAAAGAAAAGAAAAAACAAGATAAGCTCTCAGAGCACATGTCCTCCTCCTGGCTGCCCTTCTCCCATAACAACACGAGCAGGAGCTCTAATTGGCAATTTTGGAGCAACACATAGTTTTACAGACAGCGGTTCTCCGCAGCTTTTCAAGTCATTATTTATACTCAGTCTTTCATGCCTGACATGGCTAAGTCTCATCTAATAAAACCGTATGCTAAGTGTAATAGTGCTTCAGAAGAAAGGCGCTCTCGCTAACCGGCGGGCTGGGACTCCGAACGCATGCTGGGACAACAAGGACAGGAGGTCCCTACTTAACTCCTCTGCCCTGCTGGGGTTTGGGCTGCTGGGGGCCTCTGAACGTCGTGTCAGCTGGATCCGGGACGGTGAAAAGCTGCTGCATCTTCTAACGCTGAAACCACTCCAATCATCTGTCATTCAGACTTAGCATGGAGCGCTGCCATGTCCAAGGAGCTGGTGCTAACCTGCCATTTACTTAAAAGTAATAAAATAAATTGCTCCCATTAAATCAAGGTTAATCCTGCTGCACAGTTCTTACATGGGTCCCTGCTTTGTGTGATTAAAACTACTTCAAATACATGTTTCATGAACACCTGGGTAAAACGTTTATGCAGACAACGATGAGCTGCTTCCATGGTTTTGATTCTCCTGGGAGAGCAGGACCCAGCTCCTGGCTGGTGGCCAGGCATGAGGCTGGGAACAGGGATTCCCTTCTCCCAAGGGCACCCCGGGATCCGGCCCCCTGGACACTGCTCCCCACTGACATCTGCTCTCAGCTTCCTTCACCCGCTCCCTTTGCAGCTTGGCCACCCTGGGCCGTGTCATGTCCCACACAGGGTCATCCTCAAAGCACTGGCCAGGCAATACAGGTGACACCGGCAGCATCGCTTCCATTTGTGCCCAGTTTCCTCACGGGTTGGGTCTTACAGACCGTGCGACCCCCAGACCGCAGCGTGGACACTCGCTGGGGATGCAGAACCCGCCTTCAAAACCTCGGCTCGCCACATCACCAGTTTCTCCTCATCTCTTGTGGCACTTATATCCTCCAACAACTCCAGCAGATTACTTAGGCATGACATCCCTTGCTTGAATGTCTGCCAGGTAGCCTTAATTAAACTGCACATTCCCATGTCCACTGCCCACAAGCCCTCGAGGAAAGGGCTTCCAAGACATCCTCCTCTCGTCTATTCCCTTGGATCATCGATCGTTAAACAGCAATAACAATAAGCAAATGAAAAACACCAACAATAACAGATTTGTATCTGCAGAAAGATAGCAACCAGAAAATAAATAACTGGAAATTGCTGATTAGACCAGACGTCCCAGTTCTCCTGCTGTCGCAGTCCCACGGATGCTGCAATACTGCAACCTGGGCACTTCACTGCAGCTACAGAATCAAAGTGGAAGATTTTCAACCATTATGGTGATGAACGTCACTGCAAAACCCAAAAAAGATGTGTTCAAAACAGGCCTTAGCACAGGAAGAATTACCTAAGTTATTAGAAGAGAGGAAGGTCCAGACAGACACATCATGCTTATGATTTAAGGGATAGTAATATGCGGATGGCATCCTCATTTCCAACTTTCATGACAGTTCCAAGATATTAATATCAAAGGAATCATCATTTGATAATTCTTATGCTGTAGTTTTACATTCAGAACTTCCAGATTATGTAAAAAAAATAAAAAATAAACACCCCTTCCCAAACCAATCCCACTCTTAAACCGGCAAGGAATCATCATTTGATAATTCTTATGTTGTAGTTTTACATTCAGAAGTTCCAGATTATGTAAAAAAATAATAATAAAAAACACCCCTTCCCAAATCAATCCCACTCTTAAACCAGTAGTTTTATTGCCACGTTGTTCGAGCAGGCCGCAGGAGCAGTCCCCCCATCACCACTTGTACCCAAGTTTATTACTTCTGTGGAAAACCAATTTAAAGAGATTTAGGATTTTCGTTTATCCTACACCTGATTTTAAAAGATAATTTAAGGCCCACCTTCATTTCTAGTTATATTGTCACTGACCTATTTCTGTTCATAATTAATACTGGGGTTTGGTTTTACTCCAGGATCAATAGAACTATGGAAAAACGTGCTACTCTGTTCAGACTGATGCAATGAAATTGTTATCTGCATTCTGAGTGCAGACCCTGCTGTTGCAGATGAGCAAGCAGAAAAGAAACCAACTTGTTTTCGTGATCCAAGTCCAGCCCTGCACAACTCAGCACTCCAAGAAATGTTCCATTTCCAACAGCAGAGTGAAACCTGGCAGCAGGCAACCAGGCGATGCATATGGAAGTGCACGGTGTCATCTCTGCAAAGTCACTTTTTGCAGGAGAAGTTCAGCTCCAACTGAACGATGCCATCAAAAATTTCCTCCACTGCAACCTGACCCAGGGAATGACAAGCAAATTAAAACCCAGCAAGCAGCACTCCAGATAGCCCATTAATGTAATACAGAAGTATTTGGAGAAGAAAAAAAATTGGTTTTTCATTAAAAACAATGTTTTAATAATGCAAAAAGTGATTTACATAATACTTATGTAAAGTGCTCATTCTTATGCCTGCAGCTGGTGACTGCTTGGCTGAGGATGCCGAGGTGGGACAGGGAGGCAGAGGAAAGAAACTGGGAATGGGGGAGGACAGGGCTTGTAGACAAGGTCAAACTTTTGCCTACTTAAGAGAGACAAATAAATAAATACTACTTTACAGAGTGCATATAGTACAGGGGCAGCTATAGTCACTCACAGCCTGCAGAAAAGGAAACCCTAGGTGAGATACATGGGTTACAGCACAGCAAATGCTCAGGTCCATCCATTTTTGGGCTGTGGAACCGCAGACGGGCTCCGTATCGACCTGCCCGGCCGTGGCAGCGCCTCCTCACCCGCCCTGCAGCCGGGACATCTATGAGGACAGCCCGCCTGGAGACACGGTCTTCCCTATACTGCATGCAGTGCACCTATACTAAAACATTAATGTAGATTTAGGGGCAATTATAAACGAAAATGCACAAAAATGAATACCATGCACCTTAAAACGAGTCACTTTCAGCCTTCGGAGCGGAATATCACACATAGCTACTTTGGTACTGCAGTATCCCCACAAGTCAGTGCACCATCACACGCCATCAATCTATGCAAGGTTATACAAGGGCTAGGGCACCCTTCCTGCACAAAGTTGCCACAACAGAAAGCCTTTTAGTACTTGAGTTTTTGTTAAGATTCACTTAATCTAATGTCTTAAAATATGTTTACAAAAGGAAAAGTGATCAATAATTCCATCGTTAAATTGCATTACTTTGCATAAGTAATTTAAGACAATACATTAAAGTGCATGAATGAATGATCTCCGAAATGCACGCACAGCAGGACAGCAACTTCCATAGTAAATCTCTGCTGAAAGGAAAACTAGTAATTCAGATTATTCACTCTATCTATGAAGCACCTGATGAAAAACTGGACAAGAATCCGTTTCATACTGGAATCAAATTGATGAACTTAAAAAGACACTGCCACTGCAATTTATACCTGTTATGTTTTTGACAGCATTAACTTCCCATTTCAAAAGTCAGAGCAAACTTTAAGCATAGAGAGAGCTCATGGACTGAATACATTGGTACAGTTCAATTCTGAAAAATCAATCATTGCACATTTCCTCCAAACATTTTATTTGTAGCATCCACCTATATGATTTATTATTATTGCTTATTGCTAAAATGAAAATGGTGATTCCTCCAGCCTCAGCCCTACTAAAGCCCTATTTAGTGTTGTATGACTGACTCATGGAACAGGATAGCTTAGTTTATTATGAGGAACATCATCATTATCTCCCAGTTATAGCATTGCTAGTTGGTGGCTATTATTTTAAGATTTCTGTTTTCTTTGAATAGATTTTCTTGGCCCCACCTATATTTCAGCTTGCTCTTGGAATAACCTCTAAGGAAAAGGGTCACTTTTGGCTTATGAAACATCCCTAGGCAAAAGCCAGAAGCTACAAACATGAATTTTTCATTATATTAATTGTCCTAGTTTCAGTATGCAACATGACTCTTCAGATAACTGATACAGAATGTTAATTATGTGTGAAATAGCCAGTCCGTATAAGCCCCCTTCCTAACCTTTTTGAGGCTGCAGGGAGCTTTTGCCAACAAACACTGCCTCTTAGCTAATGTTCAACTTTCTTTGCAACTCACTTTCTTGACCTTTAATTTTGACATTTTCACCTCATATATTAATTTGTGCCTGCACTGAATGCTGAAGCACTGTAATTACTTACATATAAACCTTTCATCACATCTTTCTTTTGACTTTGTTAGAAAATGCTGTATATCAAATAACAGCAAATTTGCCATTAATCAGCCAGTCCCTGCAAAGACCCAGTTGCAAACGCGGCTCCAGGAACTGGCTGCCTCAGGGGAACACCCCAAGCACCCAAAAAAGAGAAAATCCTTCCTGTTTTTTTTCTGCAGAGCCCATAGATGTGTCCCAGGTCTGGCCCTGATCTGGCTATGGATCATGCAGGACTCCACGGTGAGGCTGAACCACACAGGCCACCCCAGTTAGGGCCACCCAAAGGTGCTGGGGGCACCTGCTGCAGACACCGTGGTGGCCTGAAGGCAGCAGATGGGACAAGAGGGCACCACGGGGACAACACGGGTGCCCTCCTGCCCCAACAAGGTGGCTCTAGGGGTAACTTAGGGCAGTCAAAACCACATCTCCCAGTAAATTTATTATCCACATTGAAACAAAACCATAAAAAAATTCTACATCCAGCTACTCACAGCAGTTCTTCCCTGCCTTAAGAGGGAATGTTGGCCTCCAAACTGCCTAAGTGCCAGAAATTCCCTCAAATACCCCCCTCCTCAGCACAGCTCCAGCCTGTTTGGGTTGTTAATGTCAGCTGTGCAGAAGGAGCTGTAGGACCTTCACAGCTGTCACCAGTTTCTGATACCTCCACAGAAGGGATTTTCCAGCAAGACGTGCAGGGAGCACAGATGCTCTCACACTGTTCTTCTGGCTTCCAGCCTTCCACTTTTCAGCTCCTTAGCTCCGCTATTTACCATGGAGACTGGTGAAAAACTAATCAAAACCGGTGGGTGAATTGAAGTAACCTTGTCAAGAGTTGTGAAAGGTGGGTATGTGCTCAGTGGAGCAGAGAGACAGCAAAACACAGCGAAGCCCTTTCAAACATCATAAAAAGCGAGCTGCAGTCACGCCGTGAGGCTGTATGTCAGTGGAAAATATCCACAATACTCTTA
The DNA here is from genome assembly GCF_000705375.1 of Tinamus guttatus. Next base: position 267,703 of record NW_010584080.1, on the reverse strand, counting down.
TCCATCACTTTATTTACCAGCTAATAAAGATCTAGCTGGATTATTGGATTATTTGCAAGCAGATACAGCTGAGTATTTTCAATGCAGAGATCCAAGTCATTATGGAGCATCTTAAACATTAAACAGACTCAGATTCTGAGGCGATGTTTGGCGAACTTGCAGAAGAAAGAAAAGGACCCCAGAGTCAATGGTGTACGTTGTGTACAGGCTGCCACGCATTAGGTGCATTTTCTGGAGCAGAAAAATATATAGGAACGATATCACAGTGATGTTCCTGGGTCCCACAGGAACCAGGAACCTGTTTGATTCCTGTAAGGTGTTTTACATTTTCCTTCCTTCCGCTCATCTCACACCTAGTCCTAAAACAGAACCTCAGTTCCACGGGGCCCCATGACTCCTCCTTGCCCATCGCATCCCCTCCTTGTCCCTTCCAACCTGAACACCTGCAACAAAATGCAAACCCGCTTACTAAGGGACGCTAGTTGTGTTATTCTTCCTTTACACTTCTCTCTTCATTGGCTTGGATTTCTTTGAATGTAATCTCAATATTGGATTTACCTTGTTTTTGTTAGTCCTAGTTTAGGGATAAGCATATCACACCTAAAACATATTATCTTTCCAGATTAATCTCAAGCATAATTTCTATACATATAGTTATTTTGGCGATATGTTGTCAATCAAAAATTACTCTGATTCATTTCCACCAGAGCTGGGAGTAACTGAGGTCAGCAGAGTCGCTGCTAAGGGAGACCAAGGTTAAGTTTATCTATCCTGAAATGCAGAAAGAAGCTGTCTGCATGGCGAACAAGACATTATTTAAAAGCAGGATTATATTCTATGCTACACCAGCCCCATATATTAACTAAAGACTGCTTCTATAATCACACAAGTGTTTTGTTCAGTGCACGAAGGGCCTGTAGTTAAGTGCAGTAACAGAGACCACATTCTCCACGGTGTATTATGAGTCCTGGGAGAGGCATCCCCACCGCCACCTCCATAAAGCAAAACTGTCTCCATGAGAGCTCGTTACTCTCTTCTGCGAGACACTTCCATTCAAACATGCTTCATAAAGCCACAGGGATGTCCTGCCAAAACCAAGGCAGGCTTGGGCCAGGCTGGGCTGCCGGACACCTCCGTCTGCATAACGGCCATTTCAGCAAACTCTGCATTTACCCCAAGACCAACAGCAAAACCTATTATGCCCAGTCACCCAAGGCAAATATCTGAATACAAATAGAGCTGCCGATAGACTTTTCTCTGTCTTGCTACAGAAGCCCATTTCTCTGAGACGCTCATGGATTAGTTAAAAAGAGCACCCCAAGAGCACACAACTGACCTTTACCTTCCCCAAAATATCCAACGAGGTCCTTAACACTGTGTATTCCTTTACAGTAGGCGCTAGTATAAATCAGAGAGACTCTAGAAATGAATTAGTTAAGGAATACAGAAGACAGAAGAGAAGGCCAAAGCCATTTATTACAAATATAAGAAATATCACTAAAACTCCTAAAGATGACAGATTTTTTTTTAAGAGGCTCTGAAGGTCAACAGATCTGAATGACCCTGGAGAAAGGGATCACATTGAGTCTGAAGCTGCAAATCCACCGCAGAGAACGTCTAGACAGAGTGTCTGGAGCGTCGCCCCTCCGCGATGCGCGGCGCGAGACGCGCTGCGAGGGGCAGGCCCGGCGCGGCCCAGCAGGCCGAGACGCCCCCGTCTCTCCCGAAAACGACGTGGCGCCAATTTGTGTTCGACAACGGCAGCCCCAGGGGAGGCAGAGCAGCCACCTCGCACGCTTTTAATCACGGGTCTCACAGCACGTGCAAAACGTCTCAGCATCCCTGCCCCTGTGCAGAGGGAGAAGATGCGGTGCCAGGCGGGAAGCGGCAGAATCCAGAGCAGGAGCCCGGCTCGGGGCCGCGGCGGCGGCAGCAGCTCCCACTGCATTTCCCCTGAGTTGGATCACTAGCTATTTTCCACCTTTAATAACAGTGGATCTTCCAGCTGTTTTTCATTTCAGGTGTACTCTGAAAACAGGCAGAAAAAAGAGAAACATCAAAAGCTTCTCTAGTTTTCCCTGCTGGATGAGGATGCAGAACTCCCTTCTCCAGTTTCTGATTCCCCTGCCAGCACCTTGATCCGGAGGAGAAGTCTTGGATTCGAGGTGCGTTCTGTGCAATGGCTGGTCAAAGCTGTCCATCGCAAAACCTCGGTGCTGCCTGCTCCAAACACGGTTCATCAGACCCAGGTCGCGGGAGGAATCTTGGGCAGGGGAAGGAGGACGATAAACGTCCTTAATGACTGGCCTGAGAGCAGCCACGGAAGAGAGAGCAGCGGAATGACCACGGCGGGACTGGCACCTCCTGTCACAAGGACATCCCTGCACGCCACGCTGGCTTCAGATGCACTCCGTTCACTTTTGTTTAATCCAGGAAAAATAAATTTAGTAGAGAAACAGACACGCTCTAACTCCAAAATTACAGAGATGCCTTTCCTTTTTCCTCCTTTTTTTTTTTTTTTTAATTTCCCCCGTTCATTGATTCCTCCACCTTCCTCTCCCCACCGGATATATCCTTTTTCTTTTCTCCTGTATAAAGACAGAAAGTTTTACCTTCATTACTGAGCCTTAATCCTTGCCAGGCCTTGCTGTGACTACTTCTAATCTCAGAAAAGATCCCAAAGCTAATAAACAAATATACCACAGAGGAAAGCCACCTGGAAGATGTATTGAAGAAGCAATTAAAAGTAGAGATTTTTTTTTTGGCTAAGCAGCCAGAAAACACAAAAACCTTTTGAGCAGTCCAACCAGCTTGGGATTCATGACGTGACACTTGCTGTACACAAATATCCATCATTTCATGCTGTTGGTCCACAAATATCAATAATTTCATATTGTTCCAGTGAGACAACTGAAAAGTAAATCAAAATCTTAAAGACTAAAAGGGGAGAGAAAGAAGCTAAGGGCTGCTGAAGAAATCCAAATGTCAGAGAAAGTCGCAGGCGGAGGGTAGATGTGGGAATAGCGGATCCAGAGCAAACCTGCAGGAGATGTGAAGAGCTGGCAAAAGATCAGAGCAATAAGAAGCAGGAACGGAAATAACCTTTAATTCGGTGCCTGTAAGAGGACGTGAACAAACTGTTGTGACAGAGGCCAGCCAAGGTAACATGGAAAGGGGCCTAGTCATGCGCTGGGAGCTCTGCTTATGGCAGGCCAAAGCGAAGGGTTTTGTCTTGTTTTGAAAAGTGCTCTGCTACAAACAGAGCCCAGAAACGCTCTGAAATGAGCTGAAAGGCCTAGCAAACCAAGGCTTTAATTGCAAAAACCCTTCAGAGCTACCAACCTCTCTGGCCACCCGTTTCACTTCTGGAAATAGAGGAATGCCCATACGCACCATCCATACGGACTGCTGCTCTTCATGGCACTACTTTGAACTGGGGGATTCAGTGGGGAGACACAGGAGCAGCTCTTGTCCCTGCTCCCAGCCCCGTTCCACCGCTCTGGTAAGACGTGCAGACAGCAGGTACTCACCAGACACCAAGCACCCACCACATGCCCTTTGCCAAGTGCACCCTTACACTGTATTTATCTACTCATCTTTAAAAAGTAGGAATTGAGCTGTGCTGGAACAAGCACATATTGATCTTCTCCCGCAGTGGACCTAGGATTTTCCTGCGCTCAGAAGAACATATGAGGCTGACAGAGGATGTAATCTCCAGCCTATCCTTCCTAGGCCGCTTTGCTTCCTCCCATCTTCTGCTGTCCTCATCCCCATTCCACAGTGGCAAATATGGCCAGGGAATGGTTGAGGGATTTCCAGGCTTCCCATGAGCTAGAAATCCTAGGAAAACCTTATTGCTAGTAGCACTACATGCACAGCTTTGCAAAACTTTCAGGTTTCAGGAAACTCTGCTAAACCCTGCAAAATAGCGGCGCTTTTGAGCAGTATCCAAACTGAGCCACAGGAAAGAAAACGGAGGCTCGTTCATCACTAATTAAGGGCTTAACTGACATTACCAACGCTTAACATATGTTCTTCCCTTTTAGTTTCCAAGAACAACAACAGGCCCACAAGATTATTTTGAGCATGAGTTGAAATAAGGTGAAACCCACCTTGCGCCAACAAAGTTTTCCAGAGGATCAAACATTTTGTTTACCCTGAAGTCGGTTCTAAGACACAGACATTTACCCACCACATGGAGCCACCGAGCAGCCGCCTTCCCAGCATGCTGGATTTGTCTCTGTCATTGCTTCTTCATTTCAGAAATTTCAAATTTGCTCATATGAATGTGATCTGTGATAAAAGATTTTATAATAATCTCAATCCTATTATACAAGCACATTTTTAAAAAGTTTTTCCGTATGTTTTTAGGGAGTTTTATAGGACTCCTCTGGTTATAATAGGGCTGATAGCCTGCACATCTATATGGGGTTTTCTCTTGGGTATAGAGAGACAATTTATATTTGTGCAGCGAACTACATACCCCACATCCCATCAAAGACCTCAAAAAGGCTAAAACTGTGCTCTGTGGAGCTGCACAGAGGGAAAAGTTAATCCTAAAGTGGATTTCTTGCCATATTATGGTCTAAAGCTACATAGGGCTCCCTACCTCCCTTATCTGTCAGCACATATGGAGTCCCACCTAACTTACTGTGATGCTTTCATATTTAAAGGTTTTTACGGTCGAGGCTTGGATGTCATTATTCATGAGCACATTAAAAATTTCTGAACTGCAAAGCACTCTCGAAAATGTCAAAAACAGTTTTCTACAAATGTACCGAGCATTTGCAGTTCTCAAAGGCTGTGAACATCTTTACATCTCCTTCCAGGATCAAGACTGTCATCACTAAAAGGTGCTTTTTTATTTTGCAAGGCCACTCCACATAGGCATGTGCTTACTGATGATCTCCAGCACAGGTTCTACCACCAACCACTCTGTTGTATCTTGCTGGAAAACCAGCATCACTGGTATAAATAAATAGTTTGTGCCAGGCAGATTTCCATCCACTGCAAAAAGTCAGACACATCCCAGAGTATTTTTACTGCAGATTTATGGCCCATTCAGGCTTGATTTATGCCTCCTTTTAATTCAGAGAGTTATGAGCAGCATAAACCCGCAGTACTTTAAGATCATTTAAGAAAAATCAAAACAGAAAACCTAATGACCTTGCAGTGACCCAAGATGGATTTAAGAGTGATTAGTAACAGAAATGAAAATTTTCTTGGGGAGGAAGGACAGCCAGCTTCATCATTACAATGTTACAATTTAGACTTAAACCAATTATATTTATAGCCTTGCTAATCTGTCATGTCTGGGGAAAGTTTTATCTATCAAAATCCAAACAAAATCTCAGTAACTAGGATCTTGACAGGCAACAAGTGCTTTCTGGTGCTTAACCGAAATATGTTAAATAAGTCTGATCTTGAGAGCAAGAATGGCTCAGCAGTTTTTGAAAACCAGGCAATGTTAAAACTATTACAAATTGTACGTTAGCAGCTACCTTGAAAAATTTATGCCTCCTGTTTGTATTCAATGGAAAAATAATCGGTGTGCTTGTTCTCAAATCTACAAGCTAGCCAAGCTGGCTGCAAAATATGATTTACCTTGCACAGATTGCCAAAGTCAACTGTCTGGTGTAAGAGGTAGCGAGATTTGAAGTTGTTTCTGTGAGGAAAATCCATGTTCTAAGAAGAGCTTAAAGGGACTCAAGCAGAATTATGTCCTAGGAGGGACTCAACCAAAATTATGTCCTAGGACGTTGTCTGTTGTAAGAGAGAAGGACGTTTTGCAAAGCTGCGTTGCTTGAATTCAGGTGTGAAGCATTGTATCAGGGATTGAAGAGAGAATACGGGGGAAAACAGGTTAATTAAGTGAAACAGCTCAGTACTTTGGGGAGGGAGATGGAATAGGAAAAGCAGGAGAGCACATCCACCAGCAAAGCTGTGCTAGAAGGAAATCCTACCCACGATGAGGGGAGCCAAAGCAGTCATGTTCCTGCTCTCCTCGGCATCATCTCTGCATTTCCCTCCTTCTGGAGGGGCTCCGCTTTGCTCCTGGTGTGCGTGTCCGTGGAAGGGCCCTTCACTCATCTGGAGGAACAAATGCCAACAACCCACGAAGCGGCCGCTGGAGACTCTACCTGTCGCCCAGAAACTGTAATTGCTTTCCCGGTATCACTAATGAACTGAAACTCTAACCCACATTCAAGCTGTCAAACCTTGCAGCATATTAATATTCATGAAAACCAGCATACCTCTTTTCTCTCCACACTACACACACTATTTTTACTACTTAAATAGCAGACAAATAAGAGGCATTTTAACTGTGTTTTCATTTCTTAGACACATGTTGCTTTGATTGAAGAAAACACTTTTCATTTGTAAAAACTAAATGATCTTTAGAAAAAACGCAATGAAAGGAGAAGCTCAAATTTATACAATGAAATATAGGTAAGACCTTATTAAAATAAAGTTAATATTAGATTTTATGTTCCCATATTCACAGGAAATCTTGCTCTCCCATTGCGCCAAACAGCCTCCCACCACACGTATCACAGTGCACCAAACTATTTCACTGAAATTCATTAAAAAAAAGAAGGAAGCAGAACATTCTTGACTTCCTTGGAGGCCTACCTGGACTTAGAGGGAATGCTGGGCTGAAATAACAACACACAGTCCATTTGCAGAACTAGTTGCCTGATGGCCTCACAAATCCACATCATCTCCACAAAGCAGAGGGTAAGTAGAGAGAAAAGCAAAGTCAACGAAATGGATTTTTGGCAAAAAGGAATGGAATGCACAAGAAAACAGCTCTATAGAATTAACTGGGAGGGCCTCACAGATGAGCTCTGCTTTGAGCAGGTCTTTAACAGCAACCCGAGGTGAAGGAGGCTCTTTGCTCTCATTCACCACCAACCACTGGCTGTGCTTCACATCACCAGACACGGTACTCAGCACTCGGCATTTCTACAGCTCTTTACAGGTAAATATAAGTTTGATTAGCATTTCAGAAGCTACCCTCTTCACTACATAAGCTTTAACAATTCAGCAGTATTTGCCGCGTGTGCAATAAGAAAAATAAAATACAGTTTTTTTAACTTAGAAATTGTGATGGAGTAGTTGGCTTTTATTCCCTTCTGGAACCCAGTATTTTCTGCTGCACTACTCTGTCTCTTCAGGAACAGGGGACTCATGGTCCTCGTGGTAGTTCTCAGAAGCCGCCATCAGGTTGAAACCCTGGCCAGACTTCCTGCACTGGAAACACTAAATATCTCCCTGCTTGTGGGTTTGTTGTATAAGCCATAGTCAAGGACCATCCACTCAGTACCTCTTGTAGGAACTTCAGCAACCTGAGCTCTTACAAGATACTTTCCATCCTGAAATGTGCCCTATGGAAGGTTTGCTCCATCAAAACCTCCTGCTGGGGCAGTGGAGCTCCCTGCTGTCCGTGCTGCTGCTGTTCTTGCACCACTCCAGATGTCACACAGCCCTCCCCATGCAGAGGGCTCCAACTAGGTCACTGTCCACCGGCGCGAGGCACCGCGTCTAACTCCAGCAGCCAGCGTAACCAGCTGCTTAGGAGTCTGCTCAGCTTCGCCCCTACAAACAGGGAAGAGAAGAGACAGCTCCAGGAGGCAATTCAGAAAGAAGAGAGCAGCTGAAGGCTCTGCATCCTTCCCCCAAGGAAACCACCGCGCGCTACGTGATGTGGTGGCCGAGGGATGCAGGGGGTGGCTGCGCGTCAGAGCTGGGCGCTGTGCTCGCAATGCACACGATGGTGGGTCCAAACCTGATCTTACTCTCCAGTTTAAGTGTATAGGGATGGAAACAGGAGTATTTTCCAATCCAATGGAAGTTTTCCTTTTCCCCATCAGGCTTGGAGAAGCCCTGGTGCTGCCTGTCTGCGGGCACCGCTTTGTGCCAAGCAGATTTCCACCATCCGCAACTTCAATGACAACTTCCCCACAACGAGGAGGTTCTGAGGCCTTCTCATAGCCCCAAAGGTTCTTCTAATGACATATTTTCTCTATGAACAAAGCCCAAGCCTATTTTTGTGTAAGAGCTAGAATGCCTAACAGTTATCCCGTTTTATGAGCAACAAAACTAGAGGTAAAAAGAAATAAAACAGATGATCTCTATCCAGCCCATATTTGCTTTCAGTGGATGGATTTGAATACTTTGCAACTCTTGTCATTCACAAGTCTGCAGTAAGTGTCACTGGGGGCTATTTTGACCTAGGAAACCTTGCAGCAATATCATCAGAGGTTTTATCCAATTAAATACTGCAGAATTTGGCTAGAATGAGCTGGAAAAGAAAAGCCCGTGTTATCTAAGATCTCATGCTGATGCCTTCACTCATATGTTTGCTTGCAGCATGTTACATTATGAAAGCACAATTTGCTCTTTAAAGCAAGCCAATACATTTTAAAATATTTTAATAAGACCAGAATATTCAGAAAGATTCAATTAACACTTATTTTCAACCAATATCTGCATTTCTGCTCAATGATGTTTCCATAACCTCAGCTCTACCAAATGTTACTGTTGCTGCTGCAAAGCCCAGATGATTGAAACACCAGATTAGTTAGTAATATGCCATTTAGCTAATGATTATATGCTCACATGTTGCTCTCTCTCCAGTGTAGCACACGTGATTTATTTTTTCAGTGTGTTTCCATCATCTCCATTCAACACATAGGTTCTGCAGAGCAAGTTCGTTCTTACGACAAATTCCAGACTCTGTTCATAGAAGTTTCAATTCAGTTTCTCTTGACCAAGTTTTGACATCATTTGGTCAATTGATGTGACTCAAAATCTCTGAAGATAAAAATCTGCTCCATACTAGATTTGTAGTGGCAATTGTCATCAAAATACCTAGAAATTTAGCCAAGTAATTTTGTATTTATCTGTGAGAGGACAAAAAAAAAGTAGATTTTTTACCACATATTATCTTGATATTACCTTATAAATAACTACATTTCCTGATTAAGGAAAATCAAAGCACCTTAGAGAGGCATTTTTAAATACCACTTATCCATAGCTCCAGCGGTAAGGAATACCAATAATTTCCCTGAGCCTTGGATTAACTCCCACAGAAGTATTACAGGACTCAGAGCCCAATTATCCATCCGAAAACACTTTGGATCATATCGAGTCCAGTTTGAGGCAGTAACAAGGACGCTCCTTGAGCTCTCTAAGGCAGGAAAATAAACCTCCACACTGAAATTGCTTTTCTAAAGCTGCAAAGTGTCAAAGGTGGCCTTAGCCTTGATGGTCACTTACTCAAATGCTAACAATTATTTAATGTCTATGCAACTTTGACCCCGCTCCCTCGTGCATATATATTTATTTAGATTTTAATGAGATGCTCACATAGGATTTTTTCCACTGGATCCCCACCAATACAAACTAGGAGCATCTGTAAAGATGAATCAGAAGAGGGTAGTGAATAATTTTCTGTGGGATTTCTTTTACCGCATGGTGCAAAAGATGAAAAGCTTGTTGAGAAGTGTCTAGGGAAGGAAGGAGGAGACATGAGAGGTCTCACAGTGCTAAGGGTTGTGCTGGAGAGCTCAACTCCATGTTATGGCATGCGTCGCATAGGGTTTTCCTTGCAGATCCCACCAAGCCCAAGCTCTTCACTTAGAAGGCATCTGACTTGAAACCACTGGCCTTTGATTTTGAAAAGCCTCAAGCACTTCTATCTGCAACTGGTCCTTGCACGAGAGGTGTTTTGAATGTTTAAATAACTAGAAAAAGGCTCCTCAAACCAGCAAGCCAAAATAAGAAAAAAGCGTAGGCTATAACTTCTGGTTACTTGTTTCCCTCCTTTGTAAGATGTGGAAAAAACCTTCTCTTCTTACAGCAGTCTAGGAAGATAAATGTTTAAATGGCTGTGAAATGTTCAGCCAGAGCAATGGTCAGTGTCAGGAAACACTCTGGAGGAAATCCAGCCATCAGAGCAAGGTCTGCAGAGAGATCAGGGAGGAAGGCATGAAGCTACAGCCTGAATAACAGCAGCAGAAAAACCAGAACACTGAAGAGCTGCTCCCCGCGAGACCTTGTTCCCTCCGCTCCCCACGCACGTGGTGAGTTCCTGGTCCCGCTGCTGGAGCCGCACACACATCTGACCCAGAAACCCTCGGCCCAAGAAGTACCTTTTTGCAAAATTCTAGCAAGCTCAAAACAGTGTTTAATAATAGAAGGCCTCGTATAAACTCAATTAGAGGCGATACTACCCACTCCGTGTATAACTGAGCCGTCTCTGCCAGCCTCACTGCCCACGCAGAGGTTCATTCAGCAGCCAGGAGGACCAGAGCACGTTGTTGCGCTCAGCAGAAAGGGGGATATTTATCCTATGCCTTTCCTTCTCTTTTTGCTTTTCCTTTTCCCCTTTTGTCAGACTGACAAGTGCAAATTAAAATTCACACTGTCTGAAGCAGCGAGCATACAATTCCAATCGCAGGGATTTAGGTAGGTTTCTGCAGGATCCCATCCATGGTGTCTGTCCACAGCATCAACACTCGGAGATTGCCTTGGCCAGACTGCTCTGCCCCGAAGCAAAATCCTACTGGTGCAAAACTGCAACGTGGAGAAAATGCAGATGTAGCAGTATCTAAAAGCATCACTGTGCATTCATAACTCTGTTCTAATTATGGATAACAACAATGTTTCTACTGTAAAGCACCCTCAGATCAATGCGACGGAGGCTCCAGACACTAAACACAGCGCGTTCTCGGTGTAGCTGCAATAGGAGGAGGTGAAGATGACCACGAGATCCCAGGATTCAGGGATAACCATGAGACACCTTTGCCTGACCACGCCAAGCTTCATACAAGAATAGCACTGCACACAGAGATTTTTATTGGGCCGTTTTTAGAAACAAGGAAGGATTTGTTACTCTTGAGAAATTTATTCCCTGTGCTTATTCCCTCTCTTCAGAGGCCCCACTGACTCACTCACTGCTCTGGGAGCACCCAAGGAGGGTAGAAGCCATGGACCTCCATCTCCTGGGCATGGTTCTTCCACACCAACTGCAGGAACGCTCCTGGCATTGCTAGAGAGAAGCCATATAAAAAGAGTAATGGGAAACAGGAACAAAACAGATTGGTAAAAATTGTGAGAGACATTTTTCCCATGCTAAAAGCAATGCATGATGTTCCAGTAGCACTGCAGGGACTGGGAAAACTCCCAGGAAGTTTGGAGGAGCCACTGTTTCCCTCAGGATGGATTACCCCAGATTTGCAAAGAGTTGCTGGATAACCCTGTGACTGAACAGCAGCATTTCCAATGGTTGGGTTTCACTTTCCAATGGTTTCATTAAGCAAACTAGGGCTTTCCCAAGGCAAAGTTGCTGGATGAATAAAATGAATGCCCTGAACTTTGCACAGGTTCAGTACTATCCCCACTGCCCAAGCGCTTCCACACGGCCGTGCTGGGGGAGCAAGTGCCACTCACTCCTGGATTTTTCATTCCCCTGAACTGTGG
>NW_010584080.1:228201-238604 GCF_000705375.1 Tinamus guttatus | reverse complement strand
CCCAGCTCTAGGAAGCTCAGACAACCAAGAAAATAAGTGCTGAAACCAAGAAGACAACAACTGATTTCTACTGTAAAAAGGAACACCTAACAATTTCAAAATTAATGTCATTCTCCTTTTAATAAACATTTTGATTGTATACCCACACTCACATCTTGTCTGGATATTAGATAGTGTTTCAAGAAATAAAGAAATGCATAACCAAAGATGGAGAAGTTGCAAGCACTGCATGCTCAACCTCAGCAACACGATGCACGTCCTGTACATAAGCCCAGGGTGAATACAGACAGAAACTGACTGACGGATGAAGAAAATGTGATTTTGTTTCCTGCAAGTTGAGTTATATGACTGCACACAGGCTCATCCGTATTTCTGGGTTTCTTAAACCTGCGACGAGGGCCGGTCCCTTGTTGCTCCTGCACTCCTAGCATGCAATGCGCACCTCGTTTTTATTTTCTATGTTTTTTATGTTTTTATGTTTCCTTACTAGAACGTGGCTCTGCACGCAGCGGGGTGCAGCGAGGGGCACCCGAGGAATTGAAACCTTCTAAGAAAATTAACAGACGGACAAGATTCACAAGCAGTAGCTGAACACAGACAAAGGGACAATCTTTGTAAGCGAGTGTTACCCTGCAGGCCTTGGTGGTCTTGTGGAAATGAAAATGTGTTCAGACGGGAGACTTCGCTGGGGAAACGAAGACCCGCTGCAGGGACTGGCGGCTGAGCAGAGACCCCCGAATGCCTCTCCCACAGGGCACGAAACCAGCAGGCAAATCCTGACATTTCTTGCACTGCGCCCCTGGCTTTTGTATAGGGGCGATTCATGCAGTGCATTTTATCATAAATAATGTTAACTTTCCTCCCAGGCAGCTGCTAATGGCAACGCCACTGCCACGATGAAGCCCCTTCCCACGATCCATGATAAAACAGAGATCCCAGATGCTGCCAAATAAGGGGCCATCCATCACATGCTCAGACTGCAACTCTACACAACCCCACGAGCGAGTCTGCCCTAGTCCTGCTGCAGTGCAAAAAGGAAGAAAATTAACCTTCCAACATATTTCCAATACTTCCTTTTTCATTTTAATCTGGACTGTGACATGAGGAGATGTAACTATGTCAACTTATGCTGGAATTTCTCTTTTCTGTTAGTCTCCAGCAGCACATTAATTATTTTTTGACAGAAATATTAGGAAAGAATGAATGTGCCCTTGAACTGTGTAAGAATGATATATTTTTATATATTCTATATCCTGCATAGTCTTTTAATTAGTGAACATATTCTCAAGTCCTGAACCAAACCATATTTTCTCATTTTATTTCGGTTTAAGACTTTGAGAAGAGAATTCATTTAGACTGCAAAGCAGAGTTTCTACAGAAATCCACAGTTCAAGCCATCTGCCTAATAATATACTCACAGCTATAAAAGATTCATTAAAAAATACTTGGGGTTCCGGGCTGTCTCCACCACACACTTCCTCGCTGCTTCAGGCAAGACATTTAACGTCTTGGCTTCCACCTCTCCACCTGTGACTAGGCATAACGACAGTCTTCTAGGAGACTTGTGAGGGTGGGTTTATTTTTTTGCCAAGCACTTTGGGCTTGAAAAGCTCAGTATGAATTGCCAAGTGCTTTCCTTTTCCTGATAAAGCTCCAAGCACCCCAAAAAGCCCCACTTCAGGAGGAGGTTTCAGCAACCAGCTCAAGGAGCTGCGGTGCGGAGCTCCGAGCAGGCCGTCCTGCCAAGGCCATGACCATCCAAGTCTACATTGACAACAGACAACATTAAATTTGCTGCAGTTTCCTGGAGAAAACCTCCAGATGAGCAAAACAGAAATGCCAAGTTGTGCTTTCTTGTCGACAAACGTTAGACTCGAAAGACTCTCCTGGGACATCCTATGGATAGATGGATCTGTGGATCTCCAGGGGACAGAAAAGCAGAATTAAGCCTTTTAATTATGGAGCTCCAAGCTTCCAGCAGCAGCAGTTCTGAGCCCCGGAGCTTGGAGCCCACGCCGGGACTGCTGCATCGACGTGATCACGGTCAAGCCGTGCCCGGCGCTGCCCTCTGCCCTGCGTGTGCCGGGCGACCCGGGACCAACTGTGGGCACGAGCATCTGTCACAGAAAGCACTTGGAATTCTGGAAAAAATGAACGCTGAGCTACCTATTGGCTTTTCCTTCCCCTTCTGAGAGTTTTCAGCTGAAACTAAAGGGAATACGGGAATATCGCTAAATAACGACGTCAGCAGTGACTGCGTCGTGAGACGAATAAAAATACAAATTAATTGAAAATGTATTTGCCTTTGGAACTCGCAAACTGTAGCAAACAGTCTATAATCTCCCACTATTTCCCCAGGCAGGACACCCCCAGGCCTTCCTTCCAAAGGTTTCGAGATCCCAACTGCAAATTACTCAAGTCAAGCACTGCTTAGTGCTCATTAATATGCATTAAAGAGTAGAGCAGGAGATGACACTTAATCAAAAGGAAACTGCAGTTCAGAGAATCAAACTCCCTGCTAAGGTTAGCAAGTCAGTCAGTTTGGAGTGAAAGTCACAGAGGAAGAATTTCACGAGGATGATGGAGAGCGACTGTCCTGCCTAATTAAGAAGAGAGTTGCATTGATAAGCCACAAATGAGTCCCTCCAAATACACAGGCTTAGGTTTGGAGCGCCGCTAATTTTGTTTTTGGAGGTGGGAGACCTGTAGGGCCGTTGTGTGACCCTGGAGACCTGCGGGGCTTCCAGGGAGGACACGATGAGCACTGACCCCATGGCCTGTTCCTCCCCACGCTCTGCTCTGCTCCCCATCCATCCCCCGTGCACCCTCGCCTGCCCCACAGCCAGGCCGCCTTCGCAGCAGGGAGACCCAGGAGTAAATACACACCCAGCATCTGTCTGCATGCGGAATTGTAGCTAGCAGAGTACAACAAATCACATCTTTCTCCTCTTGTTTTTATGCTATAAAAATGGCAGGATGTCTGGGGTCTTGGAAATTCAACTTGGGTTTTCTGAAGTCAATGGATTTGGGATAATTTCATTCTAGTTTGGTAGAAAAACTACAGTTTCAAAACTCTGAACATGACGTGTCTTTATCTAAGGCAACGTAGACGATAGAAAATGGATCAAAGCTGGAGCAGTGACTATGCTGGAATTTAACAGAGACAACGTAATTATAAATATAATTGTGGGGAGTTCCTTGGATGCTCCAATGAGAGGTCTATAAGGAGACAGGACCAGAACTGAGCTCCTCCTGGAGATGTCACTCGCTATCGCTCTGGCTTTAGGAGACAGGGCCACTCTGATGTCACGTCACCATCCCCACCTTGGGCAGAAGGCCCAAGGCTAAGACATGAGCTGCATCCACCACGGTGACGTCCTCGCCAGCCCTGGGGACAGACCCAGCAGTCTGGCACCGCTCTGCAGAGCTCAGCTCAAAACCAGGGCTTCTCCTCTAGTCTCCTCAGTGTCCCCAGCCCCTCTGACGTTTCTGAGGATGGTTTATAAGTGTCATTGGACAGAAAATGCACTTCTCATATTCAGAATCTACAGAAAGCTCCAGGTTTTACAGCATTCGCTCCCATGGCTAATTAAACATCTTGTTGGCTCTGCACTCGGCGAGCGACTTAATTGTCTCCTCATTCCCATTCCCATCACAGCTCCCATTCCAGGCTGTAATGAAGCAACCCGGATAGCGGCTGCCGCCGCCGCGGCACTCCCAGCCTCTAACTGCAAGTTTAATTAATGTTCATTTTCCTCCTCATTAGTACAGCTTTACAAGGTTTCTTACTGCTGTAGAAAGGCAGATTTACTTCCCAATCTCCAAGCAGAAGATACAAAAGGAAACTAAAATTAAACCTGAACAAACCTGATATTAATATAAAAAACTATTCCAAGGGTCTGCTTAGTTAATTATTTTGGTAACCTACAGAAACAAACAGTGTTTCAGAAACTCTTAGAAAGAGGATTTCCGTAAATAGAAAGACCTCTAGCTCCTAGAATATTTGATTCTAAAAAAGGTTAACTATCTGCATAACATACTTGTGCAGGAACAGATGCTAAAAACAATCCTGAATTTCAGGTCATTTTACAGATTTGAAAAATAATAATGGATAGAAAATACATGACCTTACCTCCTGAGGGCACGGGGGCATTCGGCTCGCTGCTATTCAGCCTCAGCACCCGAGTTAGGAGCCTGCAGTCCCTACGATGTCAATGAAGCCTCCAGAGAAGAACTTGCAATATGGGATCCTCCAACAAAGATTAGTCCATAGCGAATTTCAAAGAGAAAATAGTTGTATTGCACGACAGCAGATTGGACAAGGTCTCATTCTATTTTTGTATAAATGTGCCTGCGTCCTAAATATACATGATTGCTATGTCTTCGACTCAAACTGACACCAAAATAGCACTTTCTGCAGTGAATTTTTAAACAACTTGCAGATCTTATCTTTATTTGTGATTCTTCTCTAAGTCTTACAGCCACAGGAATGTGCCTTTTCCCGAAGAGCAACAGATGGGTCCTCCCCTCACTGAAGCAAAGGAGGGAAATATTATTAGCTCAGTTACGTTAGGATGGTGCCTAAAAGGATCAATAATTGGGCTGCGATAACTCCGGAATCTGTGGCATAACTAGGGACATGACACAGATCTTCTAAACTCATCCCTACCCACGCAGGATTTCTCAACATTTTCAATCCTGAGATGTATTTATTTTCAACCGGAAAATACATCAATTCAGGAAAAGACTAGCTTGCCATTGTATTTCCATTTAGCTTCATCCATGTAGATAACAAAGCAAAAAAAGCTTCTTATATCATCTTTGCATTTGTTCCTTTGAGAGCATGTCTTGACCTGTCAAAGTACAGTAGAGTAGGATTAGTTTGGCACTGCAAATCCATTTTTCGTTCAAGTGAATGGAGATGATAGGAATGGCACCAATTTGCAACATGCTGCCACTTATTTCGCTCTGTGCAGCTACTGCTCTAAAGTTACACCAATTTTTTTGTCAGTCCCACACTGGATGGGGAAAGGGAGAAGGAGAAAGTTTTTATCTTAATCCTTCTTTTTTACTCTCTCTCCATCAGCCTGAAAGGAATTCCCCCCCCCCCTTTTTTTTTCTTTTTTCCGATCATTTTGTAGTTAAGTTGTTTTATTTACACATTTTCTTAAATAATTTAAGGGGCAAAATAATTATAGATGCCAGTAGCTATTGGACCGATAGATAGATTGACCAACACACAGACAGGCAGCACCTGCTGGGTAACCTTATGCAAGCTGGATGCTCCTTCGTTCCCCTGTTTATCATGGGCAGAGGGAAGATAAGGCCCATTTTTAATGTACTTTGAGATCTACTGAAGAAAAACAGCATGCAGGAGCTATCTGTATCAGCAGGGCTTTCACTGCCGTCCACTTTCCTGCTTTCCTGCTGCACATAGGAGAAAGACTAAAGTTAGTCCGAGCTTGGTCACTGCACGACGGCAGGTACAAGCACTGACAGCAGTGATGCAGCCTCTCAGCTTACTCCAAGTTAACTGAACTCCCTTTGCCTAGAGCAGATGAAAATCTGGGTCCAGATCTTGCATTTACATAGTGTAACTCATTTTAGAAACTCGGAAGGCTTTTTTTTTTTTTTTTTTGTGGTTTTTGAAGAGACACAATAGTGAGACAGACGATGTCTCATTCTCATTGAACCGTCAGGAAAACAGACACAATTAAAAAGATTGCACAAAGCGACAGCAGCAGGTTTTGAGACGGAACCCAAACGTTCTGGCCATGGGGCCTTGCTTTTGCCACTTGAAAAAACTAACCAAGCTGCTTTCACATTCCTGACTGTAAAAGAAAGTCTCCAAAACTGCACGGTGCTGCTCAGTGCCCAGCTCTAGGCAGAGCCAGGATCGCTCCTCTGCGCATCCCCTGCCTTCGTCCCCAGCCACCTGCCCCTTTCACCCTTGGAGCTCCTTGCCCTCAGTTTTAGTAGATCCTGGGAGGAAAATTACATTTTCTAAAGGTTTAGGTAACATGTGAAAACCTGTCTTGGTGCCAAACGAGTACCTGTTGCAAACCCAGAAACACAGGCTGCCTCCGGAGCAGGCAGAGTCCGAGGCAAGTGGAAGCAGTTTGGAAAGTCTCCAGGTTTCAGGTCCCTAAGCGTGTGCAAGTTCAAATGGGAAGGAGACAAGTTATTAAATAGCTGTTACAATGAAAATTATAAATGCAGCAGGACTTGCAGACTGTAGACCTGATTGCTGCTGCTGCAGGCAGGGCACAGTAATCACAGCTCCCTACAACCCAGAGCCTCCGTTTTCATCTTTCAGGGAGGAAAAGCAGAAATACCAAGCCCATGAATTTGCTAAAAGCAACATCCAGAAGGATTAGCTTTACCCCACTTTAACACAAGGAGCCACTCGGAACAAAGCATTTCTGAGGTCACTCTGGCAAAACGCGTTGCTGAGTCCCAGGCTCAGCCGTAAAAATAAACTGACACTGTGCAAAACAACAAAACCAGCGCGACTGGAAAGCTCTTCTACTCCCAGTCTCGTAACATGGGATGGTTGCTACACAAGTTTCTCTTCAAATACTATTTGCTTAAGGCACAAATCACCACCCACAGAAGTCAACGGGTGTCACATTCATAAATCTCGAGGCCAGGCTTCATAAATGGGTTCATAAATATAAAGCAGTTCAGCCTGACCTTCTATGTAAGACAGGCCAAAGACTTTCACCAAAGCATCACGGCAGCTGCCCAAAAACAGTCGTCTTCCTGAACTCACCAGGAGCTGGATCTGATGGGCTAGTGGGTAGGAGACAGTCTAGGTCTTTGCAATGGTAAACAGGGAAAAAGGATCCAGACCACAAACTCTTGCTCCAGACGGTGTTTGCAGAAAAGGATTTACCATACTAAAATCAAGTTTAATATATTAAATTCATCTAAATAATTTAAATTTAATGTTGGCAAATCACAGAAAGTCCAAATCTTTCCTTGAGAGGATGTCACTGCACCAACATGCCACATGCCAGACGAGTATGGACCTTGGTGCCAGGGCAGCACGAGCCAGCGGATGCCTGGGCTGCTCACGTCGCATCTTCCTCTTCCTCCTCCATCTCAGCTGTGCTTTTCCCCTTCTCTTGCACAACCCAGTGCCCATGCAACCACACAGAGAGCAGGCTCAGGAATCTCATCCCAAAAGACACACAGAAGGACAAGGGAAAACAGAATTGCCAAAAAGTTGATCCATCTAGGACTTGTTTTCCTTATCGTATTCTAAAAGAGGCTTGCTTTAACCTGCCTTCTCTTACCCTAAATTGAAAAAGAAACCTGGAAAGGAGTTATCCAAATGAGAGCATGAAAACCTAATGAGAGATGAGCCTTCAGTTTTATACTGAGCTCAGTAATACAAGATGTCAACAAAGTGCAAGATTCAGTACAGAAACTAAAATAATTAATCCCTGGAGGAAGAGACTTATTAAGGAGGATTAAATCAAAGAATTAATGTGTACTGCTTGTCTATATGACAAAGAGGAAGGAAGGCATATGATTACTCTCCAAGATTTGAAAGCATAGAGAAAAATAAGAATTGTTGATGGAGAAAAACTGGGATATATTAGGAAATAATAAAAAGGAAATTCTGATAGGAATTTTAGCCTGAGATGTTATGGCCAGTCCCATAATATTATAGGCTTTGAACACAGCAGGCTACTAATGCTAAAACACCAAAGACAACCACAAACTAGCAGCCGGTTTTGCAAACCAGATGCAAACTCACATGAACGTCTTGCCCAGTCCAGAAGAGCCGCTCATGTGATACTGTCCTTTCCTCAACGATACCACACCCAATTTTTCTGTTTCTTTGCTGTGCTTTTCCCGATATTTTTCTCCTCCATTCCCTCCAAGCCCGCGGCTACCAATAAAGCAGTTCAGTAACAGCTTCTTTATTAAAGAACAAGGATGTTCCCTCTGCCAGCTCTTTAGACTGTGCCTCCAGTAACCACCAGCTTTCCACCAAGCTCCACACTCCACAGAAGAACCACAAATATTCACATGCACACCCAAAAGGTGGAAGGATGCAACTACAGCTGGCAAGTAGAGTTCAGACTTGAGCATAAAACATGTTGCATCAAACAGAGGCCATAAAGGATGAATGTCCTGAAAATAACAGCAAATGGAAAACAAATGCAAAGAAAGGAGCAGGAAACAGGCAGTAAATGTTTCAACTCTGCTAGAAATCAGATGACACACCATACATTGGAGCACTGTACTCTACTGGTGGTTCACACCAGCAGAGCTGTGTTAGGGCTGTGGAAGCCACCAGCTCTGGCAAGTTCACAAACATCTTATGTTTATTTGGATAACACCGACTATGACCACAAAAGATATTAGGGAGGTTCTTCAAGAGGTAGTTTCCAAACTTCACATAGCTTCCATAAAACGGTATGGCTCTGCTTTTTAAAGTTGCCTGTAAAACTCAGGAGATTGCGTTATAATTAAATAGACATTATTATTTTAGACTGCAACAGAAAAAATAACAGTTGTGGCTCTTGAGCCAAAACAATGCTAGCAAACTGCTCCAAGTCAGTTGTCCAAATATAGTTACAAAAGAATTACAAGTCAGAAATGTGGAACAAGGGAAATGCTATAGTAAGAATGCCAGTTAACTTCTGCAAATGCAAAAATGTCATTTTTCAAAAGAAATTATCTGATAATCCGTACCAGCCTCACCACTCAAACCAAAGTCAGCTTTTGCAATCAGCCCTCTAAGACCTGCCAAGAGGAGGAACAAACACCCAGCACAGGACAAGACATCTCTGCCCTTTCTCGAGGGCATCCAGGTGCTGCTGAGAAAACCCCTCAGCAATGGGGTCTGTCTAGTGCCTGACAGGGAAAAATCCCCAGTGTGGAAAACCAAGGCTCAGGGCAGCTCATCCGTATCACAGTCTGGATAGATGAACTCACCTGAAGCAAGAAGTTGTTGTGTGACCAGAGGCCAGTTGAGCTTCATGCATGACAAAGGCCACATCTACACAGGTCGGCAAAGGTTAATGAAATCCTAACTTTTCTTCCTTAAATTCATAGCTAAGTAACTAAGTAACTAAGTAACGGGACTCTATCCTGTCTATCTGGAGCTACCAAGAGTCAAGATTCCAGAAGATCCGGAGATGAACACCCAAGAAACCATCAAATGAAAACACTGAAAAATGCAAACTAAAACACTTTGATGGGGGACATTTAACCAACCCACACCCCATACAAAGTCCTTCACTAACAAGTGCCCGCTCAGGTGAGGGATGTGTGACTAATCGGTGACGATTTCCCCTCACTGTACAATCAACCATCGCAAAGGAACATGATAGGATGCTTAAAAAATAGATGAAAAGAACAAGGCAAATGGAATTAAGATTCTGTTATACAAGTTGATGGCATAGCTGCATTGCAAACACTGGATTCAGGATATCTGCAAATGCCAAGCAATCTCAAATGAGCCCAAAGAAGCTAAAGGAAAATGATCAGGACCTCAAGAATAGTCTCTTTTGAGCAGGAGCTGAAGACATTAAAAGTTTATTTTAACATGAATGAGAAAGACTGGAAAACAATTAAGGATGCAGTAAAGAATATCTCTCTCTTAATTTAACTAATATTCTCCTGGTCTTTATTGTGAAATGAAAACATGATTTCCCCTGGCCTCCCTCTGCCTAAAATGAACCACAAAATAACTACACTTTTGCCATTCCCCAGCTGATTTCCGATAGCAAATTCAAGACCTTTAAAACGAACAATCAAGAGCTTCAGAAACTCTGGGGTAGCCCAGGAAGAACAGGAGCAGATCTGGACTTCCCTGTACTTCTGCCAGACCAAAGGACTTTCTTGGATGAAATACCCAGATGACCCCAAGCAGAAAATCCCTTTTAGTTTATTCTTTTAACTAGTGATATTACTTCTTATCTCCTGTTGGGTTCACACTGGTGGGCTGTTGTTTTCACAAAGCCCATGCTGCAGCTGACACTGGTTTCGTGCTGTCTGCGCCTCTCGTGGCAGTGGGAGCTGCCCCACGCCAAAGACCAGCAGGTCTCCGGAGACGCACGAGTCCCAACCCTCTCCTTCTGCAGGTCTCCAACCACGTTCTTGCACTTCCAGCCGTGCCGGGGGTCTCGCTTTACAACCCCAGTGCCCTAAGGGCCACGTCACAACACGCCAGCCCCACGCAGCCACCGGTCCAGGCCCTTAATTGCACCCAGGGATGAATTCAGCGCAACTGGAATTTCAGGGGCTCTGTCTGAACTCGGGAGAAGCAGCAATCCCACAAAGCTGTGAAGTTGTTTTAAAAAGTTCTCCGGATTTCCTCGTTTTTCACACCGTCTGCAGTTCTCCTTCCTGGCCTTTGAAAGGCGACGCGCGGCTGCGTTACG